>JAJDFE020000129.1:0-12211 GCA_021527465.2 Geoglossum glabrum
GCAAACAACGGAAACAGCTTTCTACCTTTATTGACAAAGACATCGCTACGAAAGCAGTATGCCGGAAGAACAACTTCTGAAAGCAGTAGATACCGATCTGACGACGTTGCCGATAGCAGACGATATCGCTGGTAGTAGATGACATAGCCGGTAGCAGAAAGAGTCAAGACAATGGGAGTCGGGTCAGAGAACGAGGCAACCGTTGGGGAGCCGGCTGAACCATGTATTTAAGCAGTCCGCTGCCTATAGTAGAATGGGCAGTGATTAGTTCTTCTTTACTTTGCAGAATCAAGAGTGCTTCTGCTAATCCAAACTTCATTACATTATCTTTAAGAACATTCTACGACAGCTTTACACCGAAGATTCTCCGTTGTCTCTAAGCTGTTACACTACTAGCTAAGCCCTAAAATCTACGCTACAATCTTACATAACTGTATCACGATATCCTATTATGCCTGTTAGCCTACTGACCTCCCCGGTAGGTGAACCTTACCTGTTTGATATCAGGCGCAATCAGCTTCCTTGGGCCAGTTGGAACGAGCTTTGGTGGCCTTGGTGTGCCCCATACTTGAAGATTCTTTCGAACCGTCATGGCCATTAGATATGAGCATGGCATCAACTTAGCAATGATTTCAAATGGTACCTCAAGCTCTAATTGAGTTTTTATATCGTCTAACTACTTCGTAGAGAGTTTATACGGCATAGTAATAATGGTGCAAGGCGCAGGATGGAAAGGAAGGTATGCACAGAAATGTCTGCGTAGGGGTCAGCTACAACACCACCACAGCTCAAGGCACTCTATGGATTGACCTGAAAAGGCTCTACATATATGGTATGACAATCCTATAATGAAACAAGCGAATCAATAGGTTTGTGGTTGGCAATTGGATCAAATTGCAATTAATTGCTCATCGTTTCGGCGACGCTCGTTTCGAGCCGCAATGCCAAGATTTTCTACAAAAACCTGCAAATACCTGTAGTTGCCCACAGCAATGACGACCACCGACAAAACACACGTTGTACGTATTTGAGTACAACGTCTTGTGGCAGACAAGATTTTGAATAACACAAGTAAGTTGCCAGAAACGGTCATCTTTCAAAGCCACAACTTGCCAACAGAAACATGCAAGCCACCAATTGGGAGAATCCTTGGCTGCGCGAGGCTGGAAGGTTTTTCCTTTTTCCATCCCCTCCTAAACCAGACTCGCAATCGAGCCAAAAGGCTCTCTTTGGTTGCCCCGCCACTCTCGCCGTGGAATTATATGCACCTGGCTCTCCAGAACAAAATGGCCGGTCGCGCCGGATTTCTCGGCGTCTATAGAACACTATACACTACGATCTTTGGGCTGTTCTCGAAAAGACATAAAACCCGGCCTTTCAGTGTTGCGTTGGGAATTGAGGCCAGCAATGTCATCATTCCAGCAGTACTCTATACCGTCTAGCCCAATCTCTCCCATCGCGACGCCGAACCCCGTATCGCCGAACCCTGGCTACGACTCTTGGTTCGGCCGCCCGTCATCCTATAATTCCACAGCATATCCCGAACCACCAGGGCCTGCGGAGGCTGGGTATAATGCCCAGCTCAGCCATCCTGATCCTGTCTCCCCAATCTCTCCGCCGTATAGTCGCGCGGCAAGCCGGAACGAGGCTTCTTATCCTCCAATTCCGGAATGGCCTCTGCTCTCAGCGTCGCCAAAGCTCAAGCGCGTCTTCCCCGATGTTCTGGTTGGGATTGTCGCGCTGGCCTTTGTTGGTTGGCCCTCCCCCGTTTATCGTTTTGCCGAGTCAGGATATGAATTGGTGATCTTGTCCTGACCTTAGTTCTCGGTGTATTCATTGTTCGATTGGGTGGTCGGCCTGCATCGGGGTGGGGCAGCAAGGTGGTTCAGGCAACGAAACTGGCGCCCACAGTATGGCCTCTGGTCTTTGCAGCTGTAGTGGGGAGTACAGTCAGAGCGCTAAAAGCAGAACAAGGTACCACCTTAGGTGTATGTAAACACCCAAACACCCAACTGTGGAGCCGAAGCTTGCCGATCTATATTCCATGACATACACTTACAGATTAAACAGACCTTAGAGCAATTGATGGGTAGCCAAACCGTATTCTGGACGCTCAAGTCATGTTACAAGCTCCACAGCTATGGCTTCTCCACCGCCGTGCTCCTAGCATTGTGGGCGTTTAACCCTCTTGGTGACCAAGCCTCGCTCCGTGCAGTCACTCTCCAGAGCAACTTCGCTAGCAGTACTATACAGCTCCAGTATCAGAACTCAGACCCTCGATCCACACTTCATTACGGTGCACTTGGGGGCCTTTCTTCGTGGTCCTATTACGCACCTCAGGTCAAGACAGTCTATGGAGCGGCATTATTCTCCCCGGATGCCGGCATACAATATTCGAATGGGTCTAGTGTAGGTTCCGGGTTTAAGGATCTGATAGGTCGCCTTGGTGGTGGTGCCGCTGCTGCCAGATCGTCTGCAGGTGACGTTTGGGGAAACGTGCGGATCCCAGTGTTACATCTAATACTAGATTACGATCCTGTGCAGCTACGACAATGGGTTGATGTTGCTCCCGACAAGACTCCCTCTTACGAATCTATGGTTGGCATCCCTCTTCGAGGGCTGCCGCAAGAGGGCGTTGGAAACGTCGGCTTCGATATTAGGGCGAACCACCATACGTTTGAAGTATATCGTCCGCTCTCGCTCTTCCGCGTCCTTGCTAATTGGGTATATAGTGTTTAGATTGGACCACAGTAAGCCTCGATAATTGGCCAGCTTGGGTTGCGCAGAACTCCGGGGACTTCAAAATTCACAACAACTCTACCGACCCACTATTTTCCGGTGGAGCCAGCGGTGGTTTTTTCCCCGACACAACTACAGACATTGCGCGCTTTGTATCCATATGGCCGAATGACACCACAACGCAGTTGCCTACACGAGACATCATATTTGGGTCTCGGGGATCTGGCAATGTTTATGTTACAACGTGCCAGATTAGCATGTCATACGTCGACGCTAGGATATCGTGCGCCCGTGCAAAACCTTAGGGCCGGGCGGCATGCGCCACAATCGCCTTGCGAGAGTCCAAATACCCCCACCTATCATCGAACTGGACGGAAATAGACTTAAACCCGTATCAGAACGCATTATTGTTTTTTCCAACTTTATTCGGGACTCAGCATGCGGCTACGTCTACACCCACTGAGGTCTTTATTCGCGATCCACCTACCGCGTTCATTAGTGACGTGACTGGCGGAAATTTTGTGGAACTTGGGGATGTTCCTATAGGTATATTCCAGAAACGGCTCGGTCTGGTTTTTAATACTTTCTGGAGATCCGCCGTTAGGCCGGGGATTATATGTGGTGGCAGCTTCAACAACTCAACACCAGAACTTGCACCCAACTCAACTTCCCAGGTAAATACAACAGCTGAATGGAAATACCTCACTGAGCCTGTCTACAGACTCAGCATGCCTTGGCTCGTCACATACATTGTCTCGACGTTCATCCTAGTCATTTGCGCATTCCTCACTATTGCCCTAAGGTTCCAGTCGCAGGTACCAGATATCCTAGGCTATGTATCGTCTCTCACGCGTGATTCTAGGTATATAGATGTCCCACCGTTTGGTAGCACGCTCGATGGTTACAAACGAGCCCGGCTCCTAAAGGACCAGTGGGTACGGATACAAGATATCCAAACAGACCGGACTGTGGGAGAATTGCTTTGAGTTCCGATCGGACAATGGCTGGGCATAGTCTCTCTCGAAGCCTTGAGTATGAGTAGACGCCAAAACCATGTCTTGTGGGCATCAGCGTTACAGGTTAATGGGCTAGGTGTTTTGCAGGTGCAGCAGGCTGCCAAGTCCCGCTGTAGATCTATTCCTAAGCATTGGTCATGACAGCACACCTCGATATTTATTCTTCCAACACATATATGGGCAAGAACAGAGCAAGCACCCAACCTCCAACCCCGTTCCCTTCTTCTATACCCCACAACATCTGTGATGGGGAGTTCGCCGCGGCCGCAAGCTTGCCACTAAGGGTGAGCTGGACCAGCACAGCTCCGCCAGATCATGGCTGTTTTCATTTTTTTTTCGTTTGGCCGTAAAAATCTGAAGTAGAGTGATACTAGTAAATAGACAACTTTCAAATGCAATATTGGGGACCGATACATCGCGTATTGGTGTTGTGACGTAAAACCTCCGAGGCAACCAACCTCCTTTCTGCCTACCCGCCTTTTATAACAATATTATATTACCCATGAGAGTGTGTTTTCCTTCCCATGCGGGGTTGGTTCGCCTCGACAGGATACCACAACGTCCTTTTCTGAGGAGGAAGAGATTTTGCTATCTTGCAGAGAAAGTAAAGCGGTGTTAAAGAGAAGGAAGGGCAAAGGAGATTTGAGTATTGGCTACCAAATTAGTTTTTGCCCGAGAGAATTTTACTTCTCATTAATTTAATTTATCCCCTCCCCCTCCCCCCCCCCCCCTTTTTTTTTTTTTTGGTTGTTGTGGATTACTCTTTTTTACGGGGGAACATTGTAATAACTAGCTGGCCACATCGTGTATGAGAGAACATCGGAGGTATTTGTGTAGGCAAATTTTTTTTTTTCGCCCGTTATATGGCATCTTCTGCCATGAACAGGCTGCCGAGCCGCTAGTGTGGTTCACTGGCTTACTAAGCGAGAGCCTGCTGAGGGGTTCTGACTAGACTAGTTGCGAGGCAGGCAATTCGTTGAGATAGTAAGCGTCCCCGGGAGTCTTATTGGTCTAAGGAACTCATACCATTCGTTGACGGGGATTATGGATCCCTCCTCTGCTGGAATGGTGATGCTTGGAAATAAATGGCGCCCCTATTGTGGCCAGTGATACATAAAGGGGTAACGTAACCCCTTTTTGGGCACCCCCCCCCCGCTAACATCAAATACACACACAGGGATGATCACGTCTTTGGCGCAGCTTGTAACGCTATTTTTAATAAAAACAATACTACCTAACAATGTAGTTATCGGGAACCAGCCCGATAGTGAAAAGTTATTGCTTATCGAACGGTCACATTGTGGCTTCCGCTTTTGTTCTCGATGAACTCGTCTATGCAAACACCTTTGATCTTGTACTGACTCACAGGGTTGTTTCTGATAACCAGTAAGTTCCCGGAGCCCCCAATTTCCACGTAACCATAGTCTCTCAGCGAATCCGTCATGCCGTGGCTGAATTCTTCTCTCACCAGAGCCCTGCCCTTGGGCCATGGTAACTTGGGAACTGCGGGTTTGTTAATGTTTGTGCTCCTGCAGTTGCTGGAATAAGACTTGTGAGAGTCGACATTGCCTCCGAACGCTACCAGCTTGAAGGCCCTGCCTACGTCTCCGACCTGCACCAGCCCTAGTCCGTCTTTCAGAATTATCCTGTCATCGTTGTCTAGAGTCGCGGAGGCACCGCCAAGGGAGCTCCCCTCCACTGCGGTTATTGCTTCAAATATTAACGAAAAAGGAGCAACTATCGTGCACCCGCAATTCACCTGAACCTCGCACGAAATGCTCTCCGTGCTCTCATTCTCGAGGCGGGATTCACAGGTCATTTCTCCTATCTTGTAGTTCATTGACCTGTTGTGGACTTTGAAGTACAAAGGGTGTGGATTTTCCCAATCAGTGCCACTCACGCATCTGTCCACCCACTCCGCGGGCTTCGCAATGGGGTCGGTGGGTATCCAACGTGGTTGGAGCTTCTCGAGCAGCCTCCTCCTGTACTCGACGACGTCGCAGCCGGGGTCCATGATGCTTCCCAAGATCGTCGCACAATGTACCAATCTCATGCCCGTCTGATCCCTGGCCACGTTTATGGGTTGATCGTCGGTAGGTATCTTCTCGCTGCTAAAGGCTCCGGTTTTTACTTTTTTCCCGCAGTTGCAGCCCTTGAAGACGAACTGGAAACCTCTGTTCTCTTGGTTGGGCAGGATCTTCTCTTTGACCAGGATCTTCATATACTTCCGCGGAACCCCGCTAATACCGGTCATTGCTGTTGTCTTCGCCAGGCCCTTTTGCTTCAGACGTCCCAGGTTGAATACCGCAGTGAAGCAGTCAGTGGTCAAGAGCTTGTCGTGGTTTGCTACCACTGGTATCCAGTCCCACTCTCCCCTCTCTCCGCTGCTTATCGCGAGCTTGGTCCACGCATACCCCGTCTTGATAGATAGCTGCCTAAAGAAAGTGAACGAGAGGGCATCTATATCATCTCCCCCCAAATCCCTCTCTACCTCCTCGGGGGCGAATAGCCCGCTGAAAATGCCTAGGAGCCCCCGGAAGATGTCTCTCCTCAGCTCGCACTTCCGCGGCCTTATGGAGATAGCCGAGAATATGTTGCTTATCCCTTTGTGGTTCTCGTGCCACCAGTCAGGGCCCCCATTTATGATATCAGTCCTCGCGCACTTAATTCCCCTGACCTGCGTCTGCAGGATATCGAGGAGCAGGAAATCCTCCGCTATTATCCTCAGGATCGCATTGACCGCTGCGGATTTCACGTCTCTGGAGTCAGATATCCACCCCCGCAGCTTGGACGCCTTATCCTTGGAATCCGCAGCCAGGTCCATCCAGGTATCGAGCTCTCCTATACAAGCTATGCTTTCGCCTTTTATCCCATACATAGTTACATTCTTTCCGAGTAGCATTTCCTGGAACGTCCACACCCTGGAAAAGTAGTAATTCTCGAACAGTGACCTAACTCGTCCGACGCACGTCGAGTAGCAGTTCAGTACGCCCATGTCGATGGTGGTAGGCCTTACCGCCGACTTGTCCATGGGAAAGGTCCAATTTGCGTTCGCCCACCTGGACAGGTTGTTGTTCACTTCCTCAATCGGCATGGCCTCTGAGGTGAGCGTCGCTTTTCTCACGTGGAACAGTTTGTGGTCGATGATCACCAGGTTGTCCACGATGTCCTGCGGCTTCCATACCTCGTCCATGTCCATCAAGATGTAGCACTTGCGGGCGTTCTTGTAGTACTCGTACATCTTGGGTATCTCAACGGACTTCTCCTTCTCGTCTTCCTGGTTTATGCACACACAGTCAACCCACAAGTACTTCACTTCGTCCTCTTCCATCAACCTCTTAATGTCTTCTAACTTCTCCTTCCTCACTTCCACTTTCCACCCTACACCGTCTATTCCGCAATGGTGTAGTTGTTCCTTCTCGCCCCACGTGTAGGAGATTATGTCAAACTCATCCACCTTGTAAGCAGGATCGCCCTCGTAAGCAGGATCGCGAGGGTCGAAGACCTTGAAGCTGCCATTGATGTGGCCGAGGAGCCTCAAAGGGAGGGGGTTTGCCATGGCAAAGCCCGTATCGGAAGAAGTGCACCTGTCCGAGCAAAAAGATTGAATCCCAATGCTGGAGAGGATACCGACTATGATGCTACAAAGACACGGGTGTCTGGCCTCAGCTCAAGGCGGACAAGGCTGTATTAGTATACCTGGCATACCAGGCTACGGAACCGGGTATGGGGCGCGCGCATTCCCCCAGATGCTGCGGTCAGGCTATGGCCCCTCCAACAGGAGCGGCGCCACAGCGAGGTCGGTCTAGGCCATGCCATTCTTGCCAGACGATAGGCTGATTGCGTCTGCAATGTGTGACAAGACAGAAGAAGTGGGACACACACTCATGCCTTGTCTCGGGTGGAGGGCGAGGAGGTCATAAGACTGCTGCGTGCAAACTGAGCAGCACGCAGATTCTCCAAGATCCCAGTTCAAGAGCCTTGTGGGGTTCTGTGCTCGACCGAGTAAAGTACACCCCACCAAAATTTATATGCAGAGATACCCACAGAGCGACCCCGCCTAGCGCAGCGTGTGTTACCGCTCGAAGGGGACGTCTACATGAGGCCCGGTGCGATGCTTCTCTGTTGCTCTCGGTCTCCAGTCTATTGGGGAACTCTTCTCTCGGTTCATCGCTGACGCCCGATGCATCCAGAGACTTGCTGAAAAGCAAGTGCTCCAGCCAGCCACATTGGTGTTTGGCAAGCACATTGTAGCCAACAGAAACCCCGTTGCGGTCGGCGAATATCTGTTGTCGAGCTGGGAAAAACGCTGGGGGTTGAAGAGCCGCATAGCGACGAACTCAATCACGGTACTGTGGAGGCGAATTCTAAGCCCGGGCGACTAGCTAGAATTCTTGGCGCGGGTAGCTTACCTACCTCGTTTTATAGTGCCCCGATACTTCTCCACAGTATGTCACCCGTGTGGTTCACGCGTGGAGTATCTATAACTCTCTAGCTACATTAGAATGAAATGCCATTTATTAAACTATATGGGTTCGTAGGTTCCTAACCCTGATTGTAAGAGTAATTGTATGCTCGCACTTTGTGTTGAATAGCAATTGCGTGGCGGTGCCAAGCGCTACGAGGATTGTGGCGGTGACAATGCTATGAAGTGGTTTCAGCCGGAACACTGCTTCTATTCTACTCCTGCGCGCTCATAATTCAACATCTTGGCTTGGAGCTTGCAAGTTTCTGTTGAGAATCTCGGCGAACTGGTGGATGCATAGTCTCGTAACAACTATATGGGAGCTGCTGGGCCACTGATTTCTCCACACTTGATCCTCTCAACGTTCCGACTTACTAATGATATCTAGAGCAGATGGAAGGTCTAGGCGTTGCAGCAAGCGTTATTGCTCTTGTGCAGCTAACAGAGCTGACACTTAAGCTCGCAAACAAACACATGGGGCTTGGGCCATCGCTGTTTGATAACACTGAGATACAGTCAATATCTCGGGCGCTGTATGCTTTCAGTGGGATGCTTCAGACTCTACAGACCCACCTTCGAATCAACGAAGAGGACGAAACAAGGCTTCAGACTTTAAATCATCTCGCTGGACCACTTGACCGATGCAGGGAAGTGTTGAAACTTCTCTCAGACCGGCTGGAGAACCCAACATTTATTGGGAAACATATTGTTGGAGAATTCTTTGATAGAAAGCTGAAAAAGGCCTTGTCAGTCATTGAAGATGCGCGGAAGCTAATTGAACTAGCTCTTCTATCCGACCAACAGTAGGTCTTGCTGTATGCAATACCTGATCCTCAATAAAGGATCAGATCTTTCCGAACCATACTGATTTCTGTTAAAGTATTATAGTCGGAGCTGTGGAGAAGTATTTGCGTGCTGTTGCTGAAGACGTTCGCGACGTTCAAACAACTTTGAACGAGAATAGAAAGCGACTTGCAGAGATTGAAACCACCTCTCGGAAGCGACATCAACAGTTTCAGGGGTTCAAACTGTCACACGAGCACGATAAGATTATCCAGTGGCTTCAATATACCGATCCATATATAAACCATAATTCAGCGTGCGAGAAGTGTGAGCCATTGACTGGGAACTGGTTGCTACAATCGGAAGACTTTGCTAGGTGGAAGCGGGAACGGAAGCAGTTTCTATGGCTCCACGGAATTCCTGGCTGCGGGAAAACCATACTTACTTCTACAATTGTGAAGCATATAATTGATATCTGCAAAAAAGATTGTCAATGCCGATATGTCTTCTATTATTTCGATTTTAACGACTCCAAGAAGCAGGAAGTGACTGGTTTACTTCGCTCGGTTCTCACCCAACTAGCTTCTCGAGACCTGGCGACGTTAAAAGAAGTTGAAAAGCTCTATAACCAGAATAATCGTGGAAGCCAGCAGCCAGACAAGGAGAGTCTTCTTTCAACACTGTTGTCAGCATTACGGAGCCCTCTCAGGACGTACTTTATTATCGATGCCCTGGACGAGTGTTCTCAGCGAGAAGAGATGTTAGAGATACTCTCTAATATCTACCAACGATGTTCAAATGAAGTCAATATTCTAGTGGCCAGTCGGAAGGAACATGAAATCGAAATAGTTCTTGATAGTTTTGGGGGCTGCACTGTTGGCATCCAGCAAGAGATGGTTGATGCTGATATCAGAATTCACGTCAAAAGGTGTCTTGTCGAGGATGTGAAATTGAAAAGATGGCCGCCAGTGGTCAAGGAAGAGATGGAAGATATTCTAGTGAGAAAAGCACATGGGATGTAAGTAGGATATTCAAATTATGTGCCATCTGAATGAGGCCTGATTATTATAGGTTCCGATGGGTTGTGTGCCAGCTGGCGGTCCTTCGTAATTGCCTGAAGCTCCCTAAGCTGCGACAAAAGTTGGGGGAGCTGCCCGAAACTCTTGACGAGACCTATGATCGAATTTTACTTAGTATTCCCGAAGATTACCACTCCGAGGTTCATGCGGTATTACAGTGGTTGACGCATTCAAAGCGCCCAATGAGCCTTGAAGAAGTGGCCGAAGCCATTGCTGTGGATCGAGACAACCAAATCTTTGACACAGAAAATAGAATGCTCGATATCTTCAGTGTTCTCAATATTTGCTCAAGCCTGGTGACCTTATCAGAAGGAACAATCGTACCCAGAGGTGGCGGACGCGGGCCAATAAGAGAACTACGGCTAGCACACTACTCGGTCAAGGAATATTTGGTATCAGAACGGATCGAGAAAGGCCAAGCCAAAAGATTTGCTGTCAAAGAGAATGAAGCACATGAATATATGGGGGAAGCATGTCTTATATACCTGCTTTACTTCAATGGGCCCGATTCGTTATACAAAAACGTTTGGATAAATTATCCGTTCCTTCATTATGCAGCCGAACATTGGTATGGCCATCGTCAAGCCATTTTAAATGTCTCACCTAGGATCACAGGTTTGAGTACGGCGCTTTTTGATGTCGAGCAGGGCTCCCAGTTTATAAATTGGCTCAGGTTGCATGACCCAAAATCGGATTGGCAAGGAACAGATCTGAAAAGAAGGATTAAAACGGTCTCTATGCCGCTTTACTACGCATCCCTCCTCGGTATTCCCGAGGCCGTGGAGAGGCTACTCGCCGCCGGCGCTGACGTCGATGCTGCTGATACTACTGGGTATTTCGATCGGACGGCGCTGCAGGCGGCTTCAGGGGGCGGCCATCTCGAGGTCGTAGAGGTGCTGATCGCCGCTGGCGCCAATGTCGATGCTGCCTCCGATCGGAGTCAGACGGCGCTGCAGGCGGCTTCAGGGGGTGGCCATCTCGAGGCTGTGGAAAGGTTACTCGTCGCCGGCGCTGATATTAATGCTCCTGCCCCTTATTGGGGTCAGACAGCGCTACAGGCGGCTTCAGGGGGTGGCCATCTCGAGGTTGTGGAAAGGTTACTCGTCGCTGGTGCCGATGTCAACGCTGCAGCTGCCTCTGGTTCAGGTCAGACGGCGCTGCAGGCGGCTTCAGGGGGCGGTCGACTCAAGGTTATCGAAAGGTTGCTCATCGCTGGTGCCGATGTCAATGCTGCAGCCGCCCCTGGTTCAGGTCGGACGGCGCTGCAGGCCGCTTCATGGGGTGGCCATCTCGAGGTTGTGGAAAGGTTACTCGTCGCCGGCGCTGATATCAATGCTCCTGCCCCTTATCGGGGTCAGACAGCGCTACAGGCGGCTTCAGGGGGTGGCCATCTCGAGGTTGTGGAAAGGTTACTCGTCGCTGGTGCCGATGTCAACGCTGCAGCTGCCTCTGATTCAGGTCAGACGGCGCTGCAGGCGGCTTCAGAGGGCGGTCGACTCAAGGTTATTGAAAGGTTGCTCATCGCTGGTGCCGATGTCAATGCTGCAGCCGCCCCTGATTCAGGTCGGACGGCGCCGCAGGCGGCTTCATGGGGTGGCCATCTCGAGGTTGTGGAAAGGTTACTCGTCGCCGGCGCCGTTATCAATGCTCCTGCCCCTAATTGGGGTCAGACAGCGCTGCAGGCGGCTTCATGGGGTGGCCATCTCGAGGTTGTGGAAAGGTTACTCGTCGCTGGCGCCGATATCAATGCTCCCGCCCCTAGTCGGGGTCGGACGGCGCTGCAGGCGGCTTCAAAGGGCGGTCGACTCAAGGTTGTTGAAAGGTTACTCGTCGCCGGTGCCGACGTCAATGCCTCTGGATGGAGTGAGACGGCGCTGCAGGTGGCTTCGGGAGGCGGCCATCTCGAGGTTGTGGAAAGGTTACTCATCGCTGGTGCCAATGCCAATGCCGAAGCCTCCCGTGAATGGGGTCGGACGGCGCTGCAGGCGGCTTCGGAGGGCGGCCATCTTAAGGTCGTAGAGGTGCTGCTCGCCGCTGGCGCCAATGTCAATGCTGCCTCTGATTCGAGTCAGACGGCGCTGCAGGCGGCTTCGAAGGGCGGCCATCTCGAGGTCGTA
Organism: Geoglossum glabrum; assembly: GCA_021527465.2. Taxonomy (NCBI): domain Eukaryota; kingdom Fungi; phylum Ascomycota; class Geoglossomycetes; order Geoglossales; family Geoglossaceae; genus Geoglossum; species Geoglossum glabrum. The sequence continues at coordinate 12,200 of JAJDFE020000129.1, forward strand.
GAGGTGCTGATC
>JAJDFE020000129.1:12311-66588 GCA_021527465.2 Geoglossum glabrum
GCCGCTGGCGCCAATGTCAATGCTGCCTCTGATTCGGGTCAGACGGCGCTGCAGGCGGCTTCGAAGGGCGGCCATCTCGAGGTCGTAGAGGTGCTGATCGCCGCTGGCGCCAATGTCAATGCTGCCTCTGATTCGGGTCAGACGGCGCTGCAGGCGGCTTCGAAGGGCGGCCATCTTGAGGTGGTGGAGAAGCTACTCGCACATATCAGTGCGGTTACTGCCGAACCATCCACACCCATCCCACCCACCCCCGTAACCCTTGACCCTCGCCTACATACGGATTCCTCTTCTCCAGAGATCTGAGCGTATATCCGTCACCCCATTTTTCATATTCTACAATATCCTATAAGGCTTATAGCGAATGACAACGGCCCAGCTGTCGAGCCCATGGGTGAGCATACAACCAGACAAAGCGGCTGACTTCAGACACTAACTAAATAGCAAATAGATTCGGAAGACGATGAGAACTTTAGAGCGAGATTGCGGAGTGGATTAACCCAAAAAAAAAATAAAACCTAACTTCGACTGCTTTCAACGGTTAGCACTAACACTATTGAAGAGGAATGCAGCACGCTTTGCCGCCAAGCATCATGGGAACAGATGAGCCTTGAGACACACGGGCTCGGAGTGATGCAGCGAGACTAAAGCGCCTTACCATTCGCAGTCTCTTGGCCCTCTCGGAGAAGGCAAGGATACACATCTTAGCCTAAGCTAGCTTGCTTGGCTCAGAGTTGAGGATCCAGGCAGTGCGAACTCTTTAGGAGACTGAATGTCCGACCTACGACTTAAGGTATTCGGGTATTTCGGAGAGTTATATCCTCGTGAACCAGTTCCCGCCTCCGGAAGCGGGAAGGGGAGTGGCGTGGGTTTGGGATTGGAGAGAAAGGATGTGTATACTGGCGCGAAGCTGCTTGAAAGGTCAATGGGTGAAAGGGCGATCAAAGAGTAGGATATGGCGATTCGATTCGTTTACATTTCCCCTTGGCATGATATGCAGCATACTTTATTATAAGGGGGTACAAGAAATAGATGACTCTTACGTCGGTTGCCTTTGCCGTATATATCGATGCAGCCGGACTAGAAGTAAATACGCCCTATCAGACCATGGGAGCGTAAAGGAAAAAACAGTAAAGCTTCAGAACATACGACACACTTGGGCGGCGGCTTTTCGGCGGGTTCTTGGCTCGCAGAGGTAGCGCTGCTTGCCATGTGGGGAACGCCGCTAGCTTCTAGCTTCCAGCCCCAGCCTAGCCATTCTTATAAAAAAGACCTGATGTGATTTCGTCCATAGACATATGTTGCCAGGTTCAGTCGTCATGGCGCAACACCACCTCATAGAACAGATGGCGCAAGCCTTGGAGGAGTTTCCCACACAGGATTGGCGCCATCTTTCAAGCTCTGGTGGATTGAAATCGATGTCAAGGGTCAGCCAATGAATCATTGTTACGGGAGCTCAGGAAGCACCCTTCTACAGGGGCTAACGTACTCCAGTACCTTCACTGAACCCAAACAAAGAGACGTCGCATAGATTCTCACGATCATCCAGAATTCAGCAGATCGCATGTCGACGATACGATCAATACTACTCGCCACACAAGAAAAACACCTCGACTCTGCCTCCGCCACGACGCAGAGAAGACGAAGGACCACTGGCTCCTGCGCACAGCACTCGGACATACGCATGCACCCTGTGCCTCGACCTGACACCGGGCGCCTCTAGCGTACCCGGCCGCCTCGTTGAGGGTAATTTAGGTGATCTCTTCACGTCTGCAGATGGCGGTTGCCCTCTTTGCTCCATTTTCTTGGAAGCAGTCGTCAAGTATCATCCAGATCTGCCCCTGGACAGTCCTGGAACACGGTCAGCGAAATTCCAGATCAGCGGGGGATTTGTATGGCCGGTACGCATGGACGTCGAGATGCCCAGCCTACCCGATGAATCTGCCAACGTCGAGAGGGCCATGTCGAATATAGAATTTTATATACCGCCAGGTGGGCATCCTATCTCTATCTCCTGTCTCCTGTCCCCTATTTCCCGCCTTTTAATGCCGACAGGGGAAAGACTGTTACTTCCCTTACAAGGCCATCGTTCCGGCAATGGACGTACCTAAAAACACCCTGGAATGTCTTCCACGCATTCAGGAATGGCTCCAAAGGTGTATCCAGAAGCATCCAGGTTGCCGCGGGGAGCCTGACGCATGTTTGCCACGGAGAGTACTGGATTTGGGGACCGAGGAGAGTAATTGGCACATCTGCCTTTTCGAACCCGAAGGTGATGCGAAATTTGCCAAGTACATTGCATTGAGCTACTGTTGGGGAGATGCCCAGTTTATCAAAACCGAAAAAGCGTCTATTGCAGAACGGAAGCAGGCAATCTCTCTTGTCGACTTGCCAATCGCATTCCGTCAATCCATACACGTTGCCCATACGCTTGGGATACGGTATCTCTGGATCGATTCGCTGTGCATTATACAAGACGACCCGGTGGACTGGGAAGAACAGGCAGCTCTAATGCACGAAATCTACTCGGCGGCTATCCTTGTTATCGCAGCCTCTGCCGCCTCAAGCCCGGACGGTGGGCTGTTCTATGATAACACCTCCAGACGGCAAGGGGCTTTCGAGATACACAGAAAGCTCTCAGGCAACCTCGATGTCACCGTCTGCGCGCGACGGCCTCTGGCCCACAACTCAGCTTACGTTCCGCCACTTGACAAAAGAGCCTGGACGATGCAAGAGTCGTTCATCGCTCGAAGACTTGTCCGCTTCTATCAGGACGAGCTTATCTTCGAGTGCGAAAGCGATGCTTGGTGTTTTTGCTCAGAGCCATCAAGCGCGCCGAGGCCTAAAGCCGAGCTGTCAAGGGAACTCCTACCAATGGACTATAGCGGGTTATTCGATGCTTGGCATACATATGTCGAGAAGTATACCAAAAGGAGCCTGACGGGGGACCGCGACAAACTCGCAGCGCTGGCGGCGATAGCCAAGAAGTTGGAAATGCAGCATTACACCGACCAGCTGGCGCCGCACATTAACGCCGTATTGGCTGGGGTGGAGGATTATGGCTCAGTAGCCATCCAAGGGCTAAACTACGCGGCCGGCCTGTGGGAAGAAGACATTCTTGCAGGCTTGTGTTGGTTCTCAGAGAGAGGACCCAGGCAACGACCAAGCACCTATATCGCCCCGACTTGGTCGTGGGCATCTGTTAATGGCCCTGTGAAGTTCGCTCGCTCAGTGTCCATCGCCTCGATTGACGAACAGGGTCAAAAGACTGAAGCCATTCAGATGGGATACATTGAGTCGGCCAAGATAGACATCAAGTCGGTTCAATGCACTCCGACGTACGCGGACCCGTTCATCTCGGTTTCTGATGCAGAGTTGGTTGTTTCTGGACAAGTCATACCTGTTACCTATAGGCTCAGACCAGGCCAGGGGTATCGGTATTGGTGCGAGATGAACGGGCGGGAAGAGTGGTTCTACGCAGACTTTTCGATCAGCCATCCGTGGGGCGACGTAATACCGGAAGACGGCGACATTCTTTATTGCCTGAACTTGGGATTGATAGCTTGGCCTCCTGAGCCCGCTTCGAAATTCAGGGGCCTTGTCATGAGGAAGTCAACAACACGGCCAGCATTCGAGAGAATCGGGTTGATTATATCTTCAGACCACGATGCCTCGGAGTGGTTTGGCGGAGTGGATTTTACCGAGCTGGTGCTCGTTTGATCCTAACGACTACATCAGTTTGTAGATGTGGTCTTGTTTCTTTCCATAAACGACATATCTACACTACTCATCAGCACCACACTACACCTCTTTCCGTTTATCTATACGCCCGCATACATAGGCCAATAGGCATAGATATTACGATCATCGACATCCCCCCCCCCCCGATTGCGCGGATACTGTTTGCCTTGGGCCTTCTCCTCTTTCGAGCACCGCCCATGATCACGATGATAAAGGGTAGTGAGAGGGACTCTATTGCGTTTTGATCTGGCATCGTATGTTCGAGGCTCTCCCGGCAGGGAGGCCTCTGCAAGGGCTTTACTGGCGCGGTCGCTCATCAAGCATTACCTCCGTGCCTTACATGGAGATGGGATTGGAACGATCGAGTGGCAGCTCCGTGTGGAAGCAGACACGTGGCTGCTTGCGGAAACTTCTACAGTTACGCAACAGGAGTCTCCGAACGGTGGGCTTGCCGCAAGCATTCCGCGCGCACAAAGAGAATACTTAAAACCCGTGCACAATAACAACAAGAAGATCTTATTCTTTTAGCTATTAAAGATAAGTAGTCTAGTATATGGAAAAGAGATTAAAGAAAATTAATATCATGTGGCTCCCCCTTTAGCCAGTCTTTCTGCTTTTACTTATGTCTCTATGCCGTCAATAAGAGAATAAAGAAACTCATCAGAAATCTGCTCCCATGCTTCATAGACTGCACTTTTGATCTTTTCCTTAACAAAATCACCAGAGCTAGTCATTAAATAAAGCTCTGAATATAATTTATAAACTAAATTTTTTTTTTTTAATTCCATCCATATATGCATAATAGAATTGGGATTAGGAGAAAAAGATAGCCATATTATTGTCTTATATCCTTTCACCTCAAATCACTCCATAACTCTTTAAGCTTTATGGGTTTTTTGTATTATCTTTATCTTGTATGATAATAAAGTCTGGATTATTATCCAGAATTTGCAGCAGAAAATATCTTAAATGTAAATTTAAAAGTAATTCTTCCTAAGTACTTTTTTCAACCATTTAAAATCTGTATTTATGACAAGCAAAAATAGTATAAGAGTTATACAACTCTCTCTTGCAGAATGCTTATCTTTGAGTAGTTAAGATAATGTAGTAAAAAAAAAAACTAAGTAGCTATAGCTCATTATTGACTTTGGGATAACACTTTGGATTTAATAATTTTTTTTGACAGGAAATTCTAGCTTGATAAAAGGTAATTAATAATAATAACGGTAGTTTATTATTATACTTCTGGTGTTTTTTTTTTACAATAACTAAACTTTTGGTTTGAATAGTGTTGCTGAAAGTACTATGAAAGATAAATAAGAAGTGTTGTTTTTAGAAAAAAAATTTCAACCCCTTTTCACCTACTAACTAAAAATAGTAAGGTGTCCGGACAACTTCCTGGGACCCCCCCACTGTACTCCGGGTCAAGGGTAAATATTGTGGAGGCGGATTCTGAGCCCGGGCGGTTAGCTAGATTATTACTTGGCGCGGGTAGCTTACCTACCGCGAGCAGTATAGAGCTCCCTACTCACCGGCCCCGATATTCTCTCCACGGTATCTGGCCCCGTGCACATCACTATTGGGATGGAGGGGGCACAGAGACTTATCCCCACACCCTAGTACAGGTTTTGGTGTGGCGGTACCCCGCCGTGAGATTTACGGCTGGCATGGACACTGATAGAGGATTGCTAGGGAGCCCAATCACAGGCATCAATATCTTTTCTCTACAATCGCAACCAATATGCAGTTAGGAAACTCGAGACGTGGAGAACCTCCTTTAACCTCCTTTAACCCCCCTTCTAACCGCCGGGCAGCACGTCCGGATGCCTGCAGTTTTGCGTTATCTCAAAACGACTGGCTCGGAGGACGGAAGCAGCCGCTTGCGAGCAAAAGCAAAAGGGTTGGGATATAGGAGAGGTTAACCGCTACCAAGCAGCCTGATTCAAAGAATGGGCCTGGGAGCTGGGCTGTAAGTTTTGATTCATCCCAATTTTCCTAGTTCATGCGCTAATGAATTCATGACCATTTCAACCACCACGCTGCATACGGCCCTGACGTGCAGAATCATTGAAGTTTTATCTTTCCGCCACTCATTACGCTCGAATCATGGCCCACGCAAGCATCTACGCTAATTTAGGTCGGGAGGAGATCCGTGTTCTCACAGTGCATCCTGGCACGCGTCCTTCTGCACTTGACTGTAGTCTCAACGTCCGTCCGTTGCTTCCCGTCCGTGGTCAGGGTAAGGAACTAGGTACTGCAAATCAAATTCGATATGATGCTATTTCCTACTCCTGGGACGGACACCAACCCACGCATCCCGTCCGCTTCCGGAGAACGGACGGTGGATTCAACATTTTCAATGTGACCAAGAACGTCCTAGAAGCACTGGAGGCGTTACGGGATGGCATTAACCTGCGGAATTTCTGGGTCGATGCTATTTGTATTAACCAGGACAATCTGCTAGAGAAGAATGAGCAGCTACCGTTGATGTCCAGGATATATGGCAATGCCACTAATGTGCGCGTGTGGCTCGGTCCTGAGAACGACGAGAGCCAACTCGCATTTAGTCTTATACACAAGATGAGGGTTATGGAGGACTTGGATTACGTCGTAGAGGAGAAATCGACATGCCAGGAATGGATGGCGCTCGCCTCCCTCATGAAGAGAAATTGGTTCAGCCGTCGCTGGGTAGTTCAAGAAGTAACACTGGCCGCGCGCGTGATCATATACTGTGGCACCACCATGATCCCTTGGGCCCATTTTGCTGAGGCTATCGCACTCTTTGAGATCATGGCCGACCGGGTGAAGGCAAAGTTTCGAAAAGACCCCGGATACGGTCAACACCCAGATATCTTCGGCGACATCGGCGAATTCAGTGCGATCCGACTGGTGGAGACTGTGAGCAATGTGGTGCGCAGAGATGATGTCGGTCGGGTTGTACAGAAGGCGTGGAGCCTGGAGGCACTCGTGTCAGGCTTGACACCATTCCAGGCTGGTCGGTTTCACGACGTCATCTACGCCATGCTGTCACTCGCGAGCGACATCTCGGGGTCATCGCCCGTGGAATATAAAAGGGAGATCGATGTCAACAACATACCAGAGTCACTCTTCAAAGGACGCAACGAACTCCAAATAAAGCGGGCCAAAGGGATATTATTGCGTGTCTTCAGGTACCTGCAGCCCAGTACATATCCAGTAAATTACGAGAAGTCAACGTACGAGGTTTGCAGGGATTTCCTCCAGTTCACGACTAGAACGTCGAAATCCCTGGACGCTATATGTCGACCCTGGGCGCCAGTTCAGATCCAGACTTCGAGTCGAGAAAAGCTGCCCAGCTATATTAGAACTGTGGCAGATGCACCGTTCGGACGTGATTCCAATGGACACTGGCGCCGGAAGAATGCGAATACCCTGGTGGGGATGCCAGGTCAGAGCCCATACAGGGCCTCGCTCACTGTTCCCGGGGAGTGGAGCTTCGGTGAAGACCGAATCCTGTCGGTAAAAGGGTTCGAACTGGACATTGTGCATGACGTCAAAGATGTTGCTCTCTGTGGCAACATACCAGCGAGCTGGTTACATTATGGGAACTTAGCAGGCATCCAATACAGACCATCGAAGACCGCTACCGACGCAAATACGGTCACAGAGTCTTTCTGGAGAACGATGGTGGCAGGCAGAGGTCCGAACGGTGACCCCCCTCCTCCTTACTATTCGTTGATGTGTGAGAAGACTTTCACGACGGTTATCGAGTATGATGGGGATGTATACCTGGGCCAGATCTACGACAGGTCTACCAATACTCTGCAGAAAAGCTTTATCAAGCGCGTCCATTCAGTTATTTGGAGTCGCAAGCTTGTTAAAACCAAACGGCACAATTTCCTAGCCCTAGCTCCCCGTGAAACCACCCGCGGTGATCGCATCTGCATTCTTCTTGGGTGCAGTGTTCCCGTTGTGCTACGTATTGCAGAAAGCCAAGGCGATCGGCCGGTGTACGAAGTTGATGGTGAAAAAGAAACGAATGTTAAAAATGAAAGCGATCAACCGGTGTACGAGTTTATTGGTGAAAGCTATGTGCATGGGGTGATGGATGGCCAGGCGTTTGATATCAGAACCAGAGCACAAATCGGTTATACGACATTCAAAATCCAGTAGAGAAAGATGCTCGACCCGATAGAATCGAAACGATGCGTGTTCGAACTACTAGAAGTCGCAGTCTTTTTGTACAGTAGTGGTAAGAAAGTTTTCGTCACTTTTTTTTGCTGTAAAATCGCGACTTTTTAGGTTCAGCTAGCCACAAAACACTAGGAAACACTTCTTCTATAGGCGAAATAATCTCTTAGATAAATCAATTTAACCAATTTTTCTCTTGAATGCCAAATTTTGGATACAAGCTGTTATTCAAAGTACTGTTTTAAGTGCTGCAGACTCTTAAAGTAAATAATATTTCATGGATTTTTCACTTAAATTCAGGAAGGAACTTTTGCACCGTAGATGAAAACGCATCCCGCAACCATGCCTCCACGAAACACACCTCTAGGCCCTAAAAACCGCGTCCAGAAGAAGAAGGAGAAGAAGCAGAAGAAGAAGAAGAAAGAAGAAGAAGAAGCAGAAGAAGAAGAAGAAAGAAAAAAAAAAAAAAAAAAAAAAAACCTCCAGAATCGAATTGAGTCCTCACAAGCGTTCTGTGATCAAGGGATTGATTATATCAGACCGGCTGTTCTAATCACAAAGACTCGGCTGTATGCAGTCAGTCAGATCTGGCTCCTCGACGGGGAGAAGAGTGGGCATGGAAGGAACCCCGGCGATATTTTGCGGTAGGGTTGGGTGTCTGAAGAGTGAAAGAGTGAAAGAGTGAAGAGTGGCTGGAGAAATAGGGCGGTTACTATAATATAACAGAATTTGCTCTCCCAGATGCTAAAGCAGCGTCACCTGGGTGCGCGCATTCTTGTATTTGCCAAGGTAATAAAAATGCGCCCCGACCTCACCCTCATTTGGCGGGTGAGCGACGCCGCCCTACGCTCGCGCGAGCCGGGTGAGTTTCAGGTGATCAGGGGTGAGCACACGTTAGAATGTAAATCATATGAGGAGAGTGCGTCTTGCGGCCTCTCTACTGTAGGACCTTTAGCAGAAGGGCTACTGTGATAGCGTTGTTTTGGCCTATTTGTATTGTGGTAACCTTCACCAGGTGGCCAGTCAGTAGTACCTGCAGGCATAATCCCCTGTACTGTGGTAGCCACTGTACTGCTATCTGGTGCTGGCTTCTCCTCATCAACAACGGTGGCCAAGGTACCAGGGATGCTGAGTTCTGCCGAGGGGCCAGACAATTTCCCACACTTGTACAGGGAGGGAAGTACTTGTATAGAGAGGAGCGTATATAGCTTCATATTAGTTCATTCTTTGGTAACCGGTTGAAATAGCCCGGCTCGTCCCCGAAATATCTCTTTGGAGCTTCCTCATATTTCTCGGGGAATGCATTCGGCCATAAATAATTGTCAAAATAAAAAGCAAATCCTCCCGCATAATTGCTTGTAGCTACAACAGTCTTAGAGACAGCATTACCCTCATGAGTGACTTGTCCACCCCACTATTCGCAACCCTGCCCCCCCTAGCTAATAAAAAGCTTAAGACCCTCTAACAGTACAACCCACTCTGGAGATAATGTATCATAATGCTTAGCAGGGATAGCTAATGCATGGGAAGCAGTAAGTAGCGCAGAGAAGGGTCACCAAAACTTGTAGTATACAAACTAATAAATGGCAAATAATTTGTTAGCCATAACCCTTATTTTCCTGAAGCGGACGGAGGCAAGTACTAACTGTAGTAAGGTGTATATAACAGCAAACATTTAATCACTCCTTTCCACCTCCAAACCCCAAATTTCCGCCACCCAAGACATCACAGTAGCAGAGGTCGATTCCGGATCGAACGCGAATGGTTCAGGAGAAGGCCGGTAGCGAGGGTCCCAGACTCCGTCGCCAGCATCATCCGGGGTTGATCTTGAGAGAGTTAAGTTGAGCCAGGGAAGTGCGTCTTGCGGCCTCTCTACCGTAAGGCCTTTAGCAGAAGGGCTACTGTGATGGCGTTGTTCTGGCCTATTTGTATTGTAGTAACCTTCACCAGGCGGCCAGTCAGTAGTATCTATAGGCATAATCCCCTGTACTGTGGTAGCCACTGTACCGCTACCTGGTGCTAGCTCCCCCTCTTCGACAACGGTGGCCAAGGTACTGGGAATGCTGGATTCTGCCAAGGGGCTAGACGGTTGCCTACGCTTATACAGGGAGAGAAGTGTATATAGTTTGGAAGTAACACTATCTTGTATGCCAGTGTCCAGCTGTTGATCCTCCGGAAATGGCTGAAAAACAGCCAGCGTTGCTTTTAAAATAACGGCGGTTGGTGCTCCCAAATACTTCTTGGGAAACACAGTCATGTTGGATGGCCGTAGTATCCACTTAGCCTCAGGATCAAAAAAATAGGGAACAAATCCCCCCACATAATCACTTGTAGCCAGAACAGTTTGGGGGACATCAATACCTTCACAAGTGGCTCGTTCCTCCTGCTGCTTGTAGTCTTGTTCCTCCCAATTGATGAAGAACTCGAGATTCTCTGGTAGCACAACCTATCCCGGAGATGGTGCGTCATAGAGCCCATGGCAATTCCTGCATAGTAGGATCAGGTTATCGACGTACGCAGGGTGGGTGAGTGATGCTGGGAAAAGCCCTTGAGACTTGTAATGTTGGAACTAATAATCAGTAAGAGATTTTGTCAGCTCTAGCTCTTATTTTCTAAAATGGGTAGAGCAAAGTACTAACTGTATCTCGGCTCGCGGCGAAAATGTTATGCGATGCCTCCAAGACATCTGCCCGATTCACCCCGCAGAGCCAGCACTGGAAGCCGTCTCGTACGAGGAGCTGCTGTTTTGTTGACCGGCTAGGCTTTACAAATAACTGAGACAGCTGGTCAGGGACAGAAGGCTTGCGTCTCTTCCGTCCACTGCTGCGATCACTGACGTCGCTCATTACGCTGTTGCTGGTGCTGTTGCTGTCGTAATCGTCGGCATCGAACATTGTGCTGTCATTGTCACTGTCGTTCTTGTTCTTATCGACTCGTTCCTTCTACTTGTGGGGGTGAGCTCACCACCAAGGCTCGCCCTGCTCGCCCAGCAAAAGCGGCGTCACCTGGGTGAGTCATGGGTGAGTGCTGGGCGCATTTTTATTGTCTTGTGTTGCCAAGCCTCGGGAGTTTTCTTTTTTATGATTTCTCCCGTTCTCGACCGATATTCGAGCGCCGCTCTACTCCCTGCATCGTTGCATTTTTCTACGAAGCGTCGATTTGTGTCTGCGAGACAGCCATGTCTATTCCCAGGCCAGCAGTATCGCGGCTTGTTCAATGCGTTCGGCGATGGGGCGTTGTTGAGGGAAGTGCTGCCCCGAGTTTGGTACAACAGCGATTTGCGTCCGGCAACAGTGTGACCAACTCTACAATGCCCGCTTCCGGGCCACCAATTCCCACTACCACCAGTGCTATGGGCCAGAGGCGGTTTCCGCTGCTCCAACCCTACTTTTCTCGTGCTAGACGGAGATTTTCTGCGTCTGCCACTGCTGCGCATGGACATGTGGAGCCGCCCAGGCCCGGGGAAGAGTATGTCTTTTGCTCGGCGTGGACGCTGTTCTCAGAATCACATTTGCTCTAGATACTGCATCCACGCCAAACCTACTCGGCGGGGATTGATAACTAACCCAAGGGCCGTGCAGAATCCACGTTACATTTATCGACAAGGAGGGCGATCAGCACCTCATCGAGGTCGCCAAAGGCGATAATTTACTTGACATTGCACAGGCCAACGATCTCGAGGTGGAAGGTTAGAATACTGTTTCTTGTCATGCGTCTTGTGTTTTTATAATTCTGACTACCCTTTCTCTCTGAGATTATTGTGTCCCCCTGGGATCTATAAGAGGGCAGCCCAGGGTGATATCGAGCTAACATCAATCGAAAGGAGCCTGTGGTGGATCATGCGCTTGTTCGACCTGTCATGTTATAGTCACAGACAGCGAATTCTATGACAAAATGCCTGAGCCTGACGACGACGAGAACGACATGTTGGATCTTGCATTTGGCCTCACGGAGACCTCCCGGCTTGGATGCCAGGTCAAAATGGCCCCTGAGCTGGATGGGTTGAAGGTCAAACTACCGTCGATGACGAGGAATCTCCAGGCGAGCGATTTCAATAAGAAGAGTGCCAGTGGTGCTGGTGGATAAGGATATGAACGCTCTGCGGGAAAAAGGGGTTGTCTACAATGGATATTAGAACAAGAGCACGGGATTGTAAAATAATAACTGGACACCCGAAGCTTCAGTCCTGCACACACTATTGTGCAGTGTATATAGAAACCAACTTCTAAACACGACCATCGTAAATGCAATATTGTCTCTGGGCGAAATACTTACTCCTCTCTGTCAAGACACCCTCATGCCTCCTGTAGCTTTGCAGTATCGCCACCGCCCGCAATCAGCTCTAGAAACCCCTTCTTGCTCATCTCATTTACCCTCTCCTTCCGCCTCCCTTCTCCTACCACGCCCGCCTTCCTTGCCTCCCTGGCCGCCTCCTCCCCTTTCACTTGTGCTGCCCGTACAGCATTGAAAAGCTTCACCACCCCCCTCTGTGCTGTTTTCCTCAACTTCTTCTCTAACTCGACTGTCGCGCTGATATCCCCATCGTTGCCCCCCAGTACATCCTTGACCCTCCCTCTATCCAAGTCCGCCTTCTTTTCCTCCCGCAACTTATGCTTTGCTTTAGCCTCTAACCGCGCGTCCTGTATTTCCTGTGATGCCAGGGCGGCGGTCTTGGAGCGCGCAAGGATAGGATCGGTACGCTTGCTTGTTGATAGCTTGCTGGAGAGGATACGGGAGATTGAGTTTGCAAAGGCATCGGGATCATTGCGTTTCCGCTTTCTGGATTGAGGCCGGGAATCATCACTCTCGGCAGAAGAGGCATTGGTGATATCAGAGTCGTCGGAGTGGTCAGAGCCAGATGTACTTATGTCGACGCCACTCGTGGATTGGGGTCCTTCGGAATCTGCCTGTATGTCTTTGTCGGAGTTTCGAAGGCTCCTAGCTCTGGGTTCGGATTTTCCGATTTGGTTGACGCCAGTCGTCGGCGGTATTTCCACTCCCCCATCAGAATCCGAGCCACTGGTATAGTGGCGCTGCTTCTTGAATTTCCTCATCGGAGCTGTGACCTTACCACGCATCCCATCGGCCACCACCTTTCGTTTTTTTGGATGTGGAGGCCCCATTGTGGTTATGCAGGAACTGTGGTTTCTTTCTGGTGTTTTCTCTAGTTTTGGGGAAAAAAAAGTTCCATGGAGGACAAGTCGTCTATGGTTGGCCGAGACCATCCCACCTCTGCCCCACAATCGCCATATTTTGACGCCAGACTACTCTGTACAGAGCGTTATCTCCGCCAAGTTGTAGAGTTTGTTCCCAGACAGTATTAGGAAATCGAAGTAGTATGGTTTTGCAAGACCTTGGGCGGCGAATCAACGCCGCTGTTTCTGACCTCACGAGGTCCAGTAATCTCGATGAAAAGGTATGCTCATCACCCGGTTAAACGTCACTTTGGACTCACGTCTATCCCACAGGCCTTTGATGGAATGATCAAGGAGATATGCGCAGCTTTACTGGAGGCCGATGTCAATGTCAAGCTGGTGGGAAATCTCCGGAAGTCGATCAAGCAGACCGTCAACTTCAAGGAGCTAGCCCCTGGTGTGAACAAGAAGCGCCTCATACAAAAGGTACGTGTCCGGACCACCGCCTGCTGAAGCTGCACTGACGATTTCAGGCTGTATTTGATGAACTCGTTAAACTGGTTGACCCGCACGCCGAACCGTTCAAGCCAAAAAAAGGCAGGCCAAATGTCATAATGTTTGTCGGTCTTCAAGGTTCCGGCAAAACAACAACCTGTACGAAACTTGCCAGACATTACCAATCCCGGGGCTTCAAATCCTGTCTTGTGTGCGCTGATACGTTCCGTGCTGGTGCATTCGACCAGCTTAAGCAAAATGCTACCAAAGCGAAAATTCCCTACTACGGCTCCCTGACGCAGACTGATCCTGCAATTGTAGCAAAGGAAGGCGTGGAGAAATTCAAGAAAGAGAGATTCGAAGTAATTATTGTGGATACTAGTGGCAGACATCGGCAAGAACAGGACCTATTCGACGAGATGGTACAGATCCAGCGTGCGGTAACTCCTGATCAGACAATAATGGTACTAGATGCAAGTATTGGGCAACAGGCAGAGGCGCAAAGCAAGGCATTTAAGGACACTGCGGATTTTGGTGCGATTATTATTACGAAGACGGACGGAAATGCTAGCGGTGGTGGTGCGATATCTGCGTGCGTATTATACCCTTCTCGAAATCCGGCCCCTCGATATGTCCGCCGGTGCCATTGCTAACGCGTTGCAGTGTTGCGGCAACACGCACGCCTATCGTCTTCATCGGGACAGGTGAGCACATGCTGGACCTTGAACGCTTCTCGCCCCAACCGTTCGTCTCCAAGCTTTTAGGCATGGGCGATATGCAAGGCCTAGTAGAGCATGTTCAGTCTCTCAAACTCGACCAAAAAGACACCATGAAACACATTGCCGAAGGCATCTTCACCGTTCGCGACCTCCGCGACCAGCTCTCTAATATCATGAAAATGGGCCCTCTCTCTAAGATGGCCGGCATGATCCCAGGCCTCAGCCAAATGATGAGCGGAATGGATGATGAAGAAGGAGGCATGAAACTCCGTCGTATGATATATATTTGCGATTCTATGACTATTAAGGAACTCGATTCCGACGGTAAGATATTCGTTCAGCAGCCTACGCGTATGACAAGGGTTGCACATGGTTCTGGTACTAGTGTAAGGGAGGTAGAGGATCTTCTAACGCAGCACCGTATGATGGCCGGCATGGCGAAGAAAATGAAGGGCAACATGGCGAACATGCAGCGAGCACAGGGGGCCATGGGTGGTGGTAATCGCGCACAACAGATGGCAGCGATGCAGAAACGACTGCAGAGCATGGGCGGTATGACAGGTGGGGGCGCAGGACCTGGCGGTATGGACCTGGGCGCCATGATGAAGGCTATGGGTGGTGGAGGTATGCCTGGTGGGATGGACATGAACGCCTTGATGAAGTCTATGGGTGGTATGATGGGAGGTATGCCTGGTATGGGGGGAGGCGGTGGGAGGGGGAGGCGATGATATGGGTTTGCTAATTGGTTTACTCGTTGACTCTGGTTTTTTAAAACTCGCATAACCTGGCGTTTGAGGGGTTGTGATTTTGGAGGGCCCATCCATCTTCTAGGTGTTATCAACATCGTTGTCTTGGCCGAGTAGAGACAAAATTTTCAATCATGATTATGTCGAGTCGTGCTATCACAAACCACCTAGTGAGTAAAAGGATTAGGATAAAGGGGGTCTCGGAGCAAAAATAGAAAAAAGAAAAGGGGGCGTTGGTTTTGTCATGGACCACCCAAAACGAAATTTCGCACCGGTATACAGCTCATTCAAAGGAGACTTGCGTTTCCACAGTCAAGCCGTTCCATCACATCACACAAGCATGGCATATTAAGGACAAAAGTTAGAAATTTTACGGTCAAATCCACCATTCCCTATCAAATATTGAAACATTGCAAGAGAAAGTAAAGGCTGTTGCAGGAAATAAAACCCTAAGCAGCTTGAATCACCCAGTCACAAATGGCTTTAGATATAGGCTAACGTGCCGTCTTCCCTGAAGGTGCCTATAACCCCTAATGTGGTCTGTCCGCCAGCAACCGCCGGGCCGCTTACGGTAATCTATTTCATCCACAAAGTTAGCAGAAACACCTTTGGTGGTGGTAGCGAGGGTTCTAGACAACCTACCTCTCCCTTAGGATTTCCCTCGTCTGTAGTCTTGTGCTCTGCCGTATCAACAACCTTGACCTCTACCGAGCTTAGTGGAACCCCGAAATGGCTATGCCTCCCCTTTGGCGCCTCCTCCCTCCTATAATCGTAAATCAAGGTTTGGGTCACCGCCCCAGCGACTTTCGCAGCAGTTAGCGCATAGACGACTCTTGCTCCTGTGAAAGCCCGGAGGTCAGATAAGTCTGCTGATTCGAGGGGGGGACAGCCTGTATTGGCGCGCTCGGAGACATAGAGAAGGCGGAGCTTTCCGGGCTGCTCGCCGATGGCGGGTCTCATATAATCAAATAACGCTGTAAAGACTGTTGCAACTGGCATTCGACCTCCTAGGGTGAGGGTGCGCGTCTCAAGCCAGTGTACGAGCTTGTGCCAGCCCATGGCCATCTCCGATCTTGTCTTGTTAATCGACTTTGCCACGATCTCAGCCGATGCTACCACAATAGTGGGCGAAACGCTCCGAGTTGCGAGGTCAAGATCTGTTTTTTGGCTTGTGGCAGAATTGAGCACAATGGAAGCCCCGGAGAAGAGAGCGGCGAATGTGAGAGTCAAAGGATAGATCATGGATAGTGACTCGACGGGGAGGAGTAAGTCTGAAGAGCCAAATCGCCGGTTTGCTGGTAGTGAAGATATGATACCTCCAATAGCAGCCACCAAATTCTGTTGTGAACAGGTCAGCGACTCAGCATTGGAAACCTTACATGTGGCCAATAACAGTTAGGGTATCGTACCTTTTGCGTGAACTCAACAACCTCCCCCGCATCATCCTTTTCGCCATGCCATATGGACACAAGATCTTTCAACGATTCACCTTTGGCATTATCCGGTACAGTAGAGCCGACAGTCGCTCTTTTCTCCTCAACGATTTCATGCCACACTCCTACCCCAGCTTGGCCGCCGATACCTTCAGGGACTTCGCTCCAATCCATATGCCTACTTCCTTCTTCAACAACCCAAACAACTTGTTTCAGGCCCCCGTAAAATCTAACAACCTCAGTTAACGGCAGACCTCCCGCAGCAGCCACGAGGAAGTCCGGTTTTGTCTTCTGAAGGATTTGGATGAGAACCTCTACAGTGAGGTTACAGGGCAGAAGAATTGGAGTGATACCATAGAATGCGGTAGCTGAGCCGGGCGCAATTAGCAAGGATACTACAGCTACAGTGACTAGGAAACATACCGAATACCGTCGTCAGAAATTCAATCGAATTCGGAAGGTATATGGCAACACGCTCTCCCCCTTGTTCTCGAATGTATTGGCCTATGATATTGATCTCCCGAGATACTTCGTCTGAATTTTGAGGTAGTCAGCATGTAGAATATGGAACATGCAAAACAAGCCACTGTCCGGAGGTACACCCGGATAAGGCTAGGTGATGAAGAGGCCCACCTAATCCGTGCTCAACGATCCGCTCCCTTCCTAAGACAGTTAAAATGCTCCCTGTTTTATTAGTTTCCTCTCCATCGTCACCAATAGCACCTCGCACAGTTTGCCTCCACACATCCCTCAAATCTCCATTCTTTCCACTGGACCATATAGGTGCTCCCGGCTCTTTAACCCCGAGACCAGATTTTAGCGGGTAGCCATGCGGAGTTTCCGGTGATCGATAGATAGCGGACTCGCCGGGCTGTCGGACGGGCGAGACAGCAGACTGGCGAGTGAGAAGCACCGGATGTGTGTCGGGTGCTTGCGAGAAGAGCAGAGGATACAGGAGGAAAGATGCTATCACAATGACCAGCAAGGTTGTATAGATATTCCAGCCCGCAAA
Source organism: Geoglossum glabrum (assembly GCA_021527465.2). Lineage (NCBI taxonomy): Eukaryota > Fungi > Ascomycota > Geoglossomycetes > Geoglossales > Geoglossaceae > Geoglossum > Geoglossum glabrum. The sequence goes on from JAJDFE020000129.1 coordinate 29,760, forward strand.
GAGTCCCAAGAAGTAAGCGTCAATCTGTTGCACGATATTATCCCCAGCCATGGCGAAACTCCCTAAGGGTGTACTTGGAAGAAGACTATTACACATCACACATCACGCATTGCATATCGTACCCTTGCCGAGCCGCTCATCCAAACCACACCCGCGCAGAATCGAGCCGATTGAAGCACAAAATCAACAATCCCAAGTTCCCCAGGACTATCTACCGTCTACTGTTTTTGATGGGCCAGCTGATACTGTGAGCATCCCGTTCCACACAGACATCTCCGGTTGGATGGACACGGGACGCAGTGCAAGAGAAGGCTCGCTCCGGGAAGGCTTGGATAGAGAATTTGAAGTTTCTTCTCTGCCTGCTGGGGCCACTTTTCTCTGGGATATCCTATGGGAATGGCAATAGATGCCCAGGAGCCGTGTGTTAAAGTGGAGCGTGTACCTTCACATCTGTGTCTCCGTATTTTACCGCAATGGCGTGTCTCTCGCCTTCAACTTCATTGTCCAATTTCTGCTCAAGCCAGGAGCTACCTCTATGTATGAAATGGCTGCATCATCTCTCAGTCCCTTCGTTCTCCAGCCCTCTGCGATTTCCAGCAGATCTAGTTAACATGGGGTAACCAATATAAAGATACACTTTACAACTGTAAAAAACGCCTAGCAATAACCCTTGCAAAGCACGCGGATTGTGGCAACACAAAGGTAACTACGCCAGGCCCAACGGGCCGCGGTGCTCTGCTAGTATCCGTCCTATCTTATTGGTAAAGACTGCTAACGCTTGAAGCGGTGTATTTGTTCTCACGCCGAGGATGCTTCTGGCAGGGCCTCAGTCCGCAGAACTGGCTGCTGTCAGCAGCTGATGCCCTTCGCCGTACTGGCTTCGATCCTGACAGCTCACTAATAGCAACGGTGCCTTTCTCCAACCCTTGCCGGGTTATTTAAGGGGAGCGATTGTTGTACGGCCTTCCAAGAAGCCTAACGTCATGACACGTCCATCCATAGGGCCCTACCAAACATTTACCGTCGGTTTTGGAATCTCAAGCTGTATTACTCTTGAAGGGACATGCTCATTCCTGGAAAATGTATTTGCATCGTTTCGAGACAACGTGAAGTGGGTGCACAGGTCGGTGCCAACAAAGTGGTCAGTTTTGGACGATGCTGGCCGTAGCATGGCGACCTTGCCATATATGTAAATTGTTGGAGTTCCAAAAGTCATCTTAATTGGGCTGGATATCTATAGCTTATTCGCTCCTCTTTGCTTGTCCGTCAACAGTTAGCTGCTAGTCTCATCATCATCATATAGTAACATTTTCAGTCACCGGTTCCTTGCAGCCATAACTGAGTATAACCTTATAGGAAGTACCTAGCAATAGTTTCAGTAACCTGTTCCTCAGCCAGTACGTGGTAATTCGGGCATAACCCCAGAACGCATTAATCAGGCAGCGCCCATCGCATTAAGCAACTTTGCTGATCTAGAAATTGCAGGTGAAGCATCACACCGCTCACCCTCTAGAATGGAGCAAGCGCTTGGTAAGGCAGGTTACAGGTAAAAGAATCAACAATTTTGTTATAGTTACCCGGGGCTTTCTGGGCGCGCTTGCGGCTTACATAAGTAGAGGCGGAGGCTAAGCGTGTCGTGTATCAAAACAAACTGAAAGCCAGATTAGTCGAACGGCAACGAGCTTCACGACAAGCCACGAATGACGAAGCAAGAGTTACCTACGCGGCTTAGTTTGTGACATAGGGAAAGGTAAGTAAGGTAAGTAAGGTAAGTAAGGTAGGTATAAAGCATCGAAGAGCCAGGGAAGGTAAGTAATTTTCATCATCGTTCTGCCTTAGGTGATGTGATCAAAGGAAATATAGTTTAGTAGCTAATGCCCAGCTAGGGCATTATTGCCTCCATGGCTTCTACAGCAGGGCCTTCAACTCCGACATCATCGAGCTCTCAGCCCCCGAAATCAGCGTCGGCATCATCCACAGGAACTTGGCGACACCCCCGATTCGACGACATAGTCCGACGCCAAAGTGCGAGCACCTTTACAGACAGTAATGTCAAGAAGATACTGTGGAACGCAGGGACCCTCATCGGTTCACTTGCGGTAGGGCGGCTGATCCCGTTAATTCAGTACGCAGCTGTTTCAACCCTTCCCCCAAGGTCTTTATGGCTAACACCCGCAACAGCCCATGGCTAGCGGACCTCACCCATCACCTATACCCGTACCCTTTTTATGCTATCTCTCTCCTCCGGATACTCTGGCTCATCAACATAATTATCGCCCTCATGCCATTAATTAAGCCGAAGGACGACCTGTCGGATATTCCTCTCACACCATGCCAGCGCGCTCTACTCGGCTTGGACCCTAATGCGGCTTCTCCTTTGAAACCCGGATCGCAGTACGTCACGCCGCCCCGGTACCCTCGGTCATCAACCTCGCACAGCGGCACTCCAGGGAGTCGCAGCTCCAGTTATTCGAGCTCGCCCCTTTCTGGAAAAGGAAGCGCTGCCAATAGGCCTATTAGTGGGCCTTCATTTTCGCCTTCAACTAGTCCGCTCTTACAGAAGGCTGTTGCTGGTGGAGGAAGGGATTTGACCAGGAGACAGTCGTATGGTTCGCCTTCCCCCATGGGTGGGTCAGGTTCAAGTTTGCTATCAGTGGCTACGCCGGCCACACCGAGCCCAACAGGTGGGAAAGGTGCTAGTGTGGCGTTAAATAGCCGATGGCTCTACGAAAGGAACAGAGGAAGCCCTAGCGGGAGCAAATTCCTTTCTTAGAGTGCGGGCAAAAGCGTTGGTTACTAATGCCCTTAACGAGGTTGCTCGTTCTTAGACCCGTGGAGTTTTTGCGGTCCCTGTATTGTAGATTGCGCTTTCCATTCGGTTGGAACTATTAGCAGTTATCGGAGTCCCTAGTGTTGCGTAACCTTAGGACAGGCTGCACAAAACACGTGATCATCGATATGCCACCTTTTGTCTAAGACGGGAGCCATTTCGCTGCATTATTGAATAAAGGTCCGAAAGTGAAAATAGCAAGCCAGGCCCAGGCCGTCAGTCGACGGACATCATCCATGAGTTACAATGGGCGCTTCAGATTCCAAGCTCGTTTTCAAACAGGGCATATTCCGCCTGTCAGAGGAGAAGGGCATAGCCCCGAACGATCCATATTGGACCTCCGTGCGTTTAATTTCCCTCGTGAACGCCCTCGGGAGCCATGTTGATTTGACCGAGCTCTAGTTCTGGAAGCTTCCTGAGTCGGCGGAAGATGTGTTTACGCTCTTCTCTCCCACGGATATACGCCGAACAAGAGACAAATCCCTTGCAAACTTGGAGACCCTCATACTTGCAACAACCTCACACCTTTTTCATCTACGAAACAGCCCGTCATTCCCAGACCCGGACCTCGCTCCCGAAAGAGAAGCTTTAAACTGCATCAGAGTCCTTACTCGAATTCTCCCATTCATCTATGAGGCAGACAATCTCGAAGCATGGGAAGAAAGTTTCTTCTGGACAGTACGGAAGGGCATAAATCCAGCGAGGACGGAGGTCATTTTTGACGAAGCAACGCCGGAGGGGGAGTTAAATGTATCCCGCACCCCCGGGGACCTTAAGGAATTGAGACCCTTGGCAGAGGAACTTCTAGATACTCTGATCGACTTGCTATTCTTTTCCGAATTCACCCTCCCAAAAGCACCCCAAGCCGCGAAGTCAAAAGTCACTTTTGCGATATGGCAAAGCGGGGTGGGATGCAATACTCCTATCGGGACAAGCAAAGAGTTTGAGAGCAATCGGTGCGAGATCCTGAGGCTGCTGCTCACGCTCACCAGCAGAGCGATGTACCTTCCCACCAGTATGTGCTGCAAGCGGGCCTTTATCGCACGTACTAATTGTGTCTAGGCTTGTTACCAGTGAAAGGGGTGAAAGCTACGACATACATCACAACATGCCAAGATAAGCAGGTCGTCTTGTCCGTTCTGTGCTCTCTTCTCAATACTGTTAGTTCACATAAACGCTAGCTCAATATGGATAATATGCTGGCTAACATTCTGATAGACTCTAAAGTATAATCCGGCTAGCTGGCGGGTTCCGTACGATCATGTCGTGTTCAAGGACCCTAAACAGACTCTTGTTTCCTACTCACTGCAACTCCTTTTAGTTCTCATTTTATACCCAGTCCCAGAGTCTCATCCAGGCCATCTACCCCCAAAGAATTATTACCGTCATTTCCTAGGCAGGCTACACAGGCCACAAGATTTCCAGTTCCTCGTCGATGGGATGACGAGGATACTACACCAACCAGTTAGGCTTCCACTCTTCTAGACCTCCAATTTTTACATACTGACCCTTGCCTCCTAGGTACAAGCAAATTCATCCTATCTTCCAGGAAGTCAAAAGTCCATAAAATGGGCACCGGAGATGATCATGCTATTCTGGGAAGCATTACAATGCAACAAGCGCTTTCGATCCTTCATCATAGACACAGATCGCGCTCACGATTTCGTCATCCTAGTCCTTTTCTATGCTCTCGAGCAGAAAGCAGATCTCTCGAAGCAGGGCTTGGTTAGGATGTGCGTGTTCGTATTGCAGACACTTAGCGCGGAGCCCAATTTTGGAAAGGGCTTGAACAAAAGGTTCGAAGGCCAAGATTCATTGCCCGCAAGTGTAAGGATACCGAACTTTGACGGCACCTATGCAGACTACGTGATTACCGTGAGTCATGCATCTTTCGTGAGCCCCCGGTACTATGAACGCTGATGGGTGAGCAGTCGATATACAACCTCATAACTGGTAGTAAAGGTAAGCTAGAGGCAATATACCCTGCATTGCTAGCTATTATCAACAACATTGCTGCATACTTGGAGAACCTTGGCGTGAATGCGAGCTCCAAGTTGCTGCAGCTGTTCTCCTCCATGTCATCTCCCGGTTTTCTCCTCGCGAACGACAAAAACCACGCTTTATTGCACTCCTTACTTGAGTCAATAAATGCTATAATTGAACACAAATACAGCAGTGAGTAAGAGCCCCAGCATTTCGTAGTTCCAAGGGGATGCTAACTATAATTTTATAGAGAATCCAACCTTTGTCTATGCTGTGTATCGCTCCAAAAAGAAGTTCGAGGCTCTTAGGAGCTTTACTCTTGAGAGTGGCCAGGAGGAAATTGAGCAGCAAAAACGGCTTAAGAAGGAGCGATCGAGTGATGCAGGCGGTGGAAGTTCATTGCGCTCCGGTTCGGCTGATCCCACAGGTGGTCAAGGAATACCAACACTTGGCAACGTTCCAGAAGAAGATGGCGCGTTTGCAATTGGGGACGACGATGATGATTCGGAGGATGACCAAGATCACAGACCAACTCCTTCGCAGTCATCGAGAACTCCGTCTGTATCGTCATCGGTCGACGATACTGTCCCACTCCAACTAAGGGGTATGTCCGAGAAGGCCAGAGGCAAAATGCCGGCGGGGACACCTACTTTCTCGAGGCAGAACAGTACCACTAGCCTCAGTAGCCCTACGGTGGGACGACCGCCAACTATTGGCTTTGTGCCATCTGCTCAGTGGGTATGTACAGAGTAATAAAAAACCGACAACCCAATTATATGTTTATATGCGCAGAGCACGGATGGTTGACAGGTGACCAGATCGAGAGCTGGCTCCCGGAGCTACCGCTCCACACGATCCTCACGCTTATTCAGGAGCTTGGCCCTCGCCTGCCGCGCAACGGCACGTCCAGCGATGTCCGATCCCCCTCAATCCTCCAAGCGATCAGTAACGCACACATACGCGGCATCGACCCATCGCCGATTCGGGTTCACCTCTTCGAGTGGTCCCCACTATCTCTCGGGTGGTATGAATCCCTGCTGTGGGGGTTTATCTTTGCTAGCGAGATGGTGGTGTCTAAGGGGACAATGGGAGTCTGGAACGGTACGGCGATCAAGCTATTCCGGGTGCAAGAGACAGCAGCAGAAGGACCGAGTCTTTTGGCACCACGGGGAGCAGTTGATGCAGTAGGAAGCAACTTAGTGCAGAGGATCGGTAGCTTAAGTCTTACAGGGGCGGGGTCTGGTACTGGAACTGGACAGGGACAGGGACAGGGACAGGGACAAGCACAGGGCCAGGGGCACGCAGGCGGTAGTGGCGGTGGCCAGAGCACCGGAGGTGATACTGGGACGGGGCATGTGGTTTGACGCGTCTCCTTGCCGATCTTCTCATTTCTATCAGCGTGGCGCGGTATTCATTCGTCTGGTGCAAATGCAAATTATCCTTGGCAGGGTCCTTGCCCATCGCGAGTGGCTGTGCAGCGCTGATCGCCAAGCTTTTCCTCCCCACGAAGAATATCATTGTGTGCGTAGCAGTGACCATCCACATACATTTTCCTTCAACGTCCCACCCACGCCCACGCAATCAGTAAACCACAAAACCGCCACACCCAAGATGCACGCGCAAGACACCACTTTAATACCACGGGGCCTTCCCGCCTGGCGTGCAGCGGTCCTTGGGGAGGTTATACCACTTCCGTTTCGCCGTCGCTCGCGCCTTTAGAGGGAGCCAAGATACACACGCGAAAGGCACCTTGCGATATAGAGAGGATAAGGGAAGGTGGGTACGAAAGAGAGAAAGCGGGGTGGGAAATGCTCCAGCGTGAGAGTACGACGGAGGGCGTGCAGCAGGCCCAATTGCAGGCTCAACAGCACCAGCAGCAGTCAGAGGACGTGCTACCTTACAAAATACAGGTATCCACCGTTTCCGAAAAACGTATTTTCCATTCCATGGTAATACTAACCCCGCATTTGCCCCTCTATAGATCTCGCAAAAATACCTCGACCTAACCCGGAGGAAACTCGAGTTGACGAGACTACCGCACCAAGTCCTCGCACCGAAGGAGAGGGCGTGGGAATATGGAACTCCAAAGGGAGAAGTGGAGGGGTTAGTGGATTATTGGTATTTTCTCTCTAGGATTCCTAAATTGGTTTATGCTAACAAATGAACGACCCTCCTAGGCTAGAAGCATATGACTGGCGAGCCCGAGAAGCAGACCTTAATAGCCTCCTCCCACAATTCCGGACTAACCTCACTCCCACCCCACCTCCCACCGGGGCGATCTCATCCTCCACCTCCCTACGCGTCCACTTCACACACAGTCCTTCTCCGCAACCTAACGCTATCCCCCTCCTCTACCTTCACTCCTCCCTCGGTCTCCTGGAAACCACAAAACTAATCCCCCTTCTCACACACCCGGAGCGTGAAGGGGATATCGCGTTCCATGTCGTAGCGCCGAGCTTGCCTGGGTGGGGGTTTGGCGAGAAGGCTAGGTTAAGGATTAGGGAAGTGGCCGGGCTGTGGGATGGGCTGATGGTTGGAGGGTTGGGGTATAAGGGGGGCTATGTGGCTGTAGGAGAGGGCGGAGGGTGGTATGTAGACCCTTCTCTTTCTTTGGGTTTACCCATACAGTAGACTAGTTCTGTTTCGCTCACGAGACACAGGGGCCTCCCTATCCTCCGCGCCCTTTCGGCCTACCACTCAACGACTTGCCTTGCAACGCACGTCTATGGCCCTATTCACGACCTCCAACCACCCTCATTAACCTATAAATCCTTCAACTACCTCCGCTACTTCCTCGCTCGTAGCACAAGGGCCTCACTCCCGCTTCTCCGCTTCGGCTACACGCCTTCCGACTTCCCCCCGAGATTCTCTTTAAGGAATAAGCTGAAACGGAAGTCAACCCCGCCACCGCTTTCCCCCACCACAACATCCACAGCGGGGTTAAGCTCGCAGGCTCTCCAAATTGCTGAACCTCAAACCCTCACCTACGCCCTCACAGACTCTCCTGCAGGTCTCCTTGCGCTAGTGCTCTCCCTTATCCACAACAAAAACCCAAACCTAACACTTTCACCACGCGACATAATCGATATCACAATGCTCACCTGGCTACCAGGCCCTGAGTCCCTTCTCCGGTGGCACAAGGACACGTTCCCGGATGTACCTAACGGTGTAAGGGAGACGCGGAGCGATGTGCCAATGGGGGTTAGCGCTTGGAATGGGGCCACCGCCGGGGGCGGAGTAACGAGTGAAGGGATCGGTAGTGAGGGTACTAGAGAAGGATGCCCCATCCCCTGGCTCTCAACTGTCCATTCTGTGAAGTGGGTAAGGAAAAGGGCAGGGGTGGGGGGATGGGTGGCTTGGGAGCGGGCAGCGGAGCTGGTGCAGGATTGGAGGGAGTTTTTTGGGGGTGTGGTTTCTGACAGGGGAGGTGCTAGAGCGGTGAGCGGGTCAAGAGTTGTTGCTGCGTCCGCACCTGATACTGCGATTACAAACGAACCCGAGAATGTATCTGAGGCGGTACCCGAAACGGTATCTGCAACCAGACCAACGGCCGTTTCTAGGGCTACGACTGGGACGGTATCTACAAGTACACACGTGGCAACGCTTATGGCCGCACCCGCGACCGCGTCTGAAGCTCGGCCGGCGGGCAAATCCAGGGTCGAACCTGAGTTGGCACTACCGGCGAAGCCTACGACTATGGCCGAACCATCGGCAGAACCAGAAATTACACCCACCCCCACTCCAACGGCCGAGCGGGCAATTCCTCCAACGACGGAACCCAAAGCCACGGCCATACCCGAAGAGGCGGAGCGAAGGGAGGGTACTCTCCACTAGCCTCGGCCAACCAGACTACCCACCAGTCCCTTGTACTCAAACGATATACCATCTACCCAAGGGCAAACGCAACGGCAGAGCCAACAGCAGCAACCGACCAAGCACAGACTGCCTCCTTTCCTTGAACTGATTTCCTCGATAATCCCACATCATTATAATCATTGTCTACCGTTCCATTTCTTTCGTTTTTAACGGCAAGCAAATCATCAACAAAGAGGGGAGAGCAGGTGGAAGCAAAAAAAAAAAATAAACAAAAAAATTTATATACATACCCACCTAGACGCCTCTCTCCCATCCATGTACCTAGCCGCTGCGCAGAGCGCACAGATATCTTTCTTCTCAATCTCGTAGGGTAATATGGAATAAAATGGAGGAATCGAGTGGCTTTTCAGGATACCTAAATAGGATAAATTTCCCCCCTCACATCATCCCGCATTAGCGCCTTCCACAAGTGCCCTCACCAACCCCCACCTCTCAAGCTCCCAAATCCTCCCTCCAATCACTTCTCCTACATTATCCACCAACTTCTCCCTCATCTCCTCCCCAGGTACCCACCCATTCGTCAATCTCACACCCTCCTTCCCCACTCCCTCTAAACTCCCCACAGCCTTCAAAATAGCTCTGACCACCATCTCCGCCTCTGTCCTCTTCGCCCCCCCTTCATCCTCGAGATCATCCCTCACAACCTCCTCATAAGTTTTTAAATTCGGGACAATCAATACCTTAACGACTTCTGGGCCACCGATGGCCTGGAGGCCACAGATAGCACCGTAGTGCACGCCGAAGGGTTTGTAGGGGTCAAGAAAGTTTTTAAGAAAGGTGCGTGCGAGACGCGGTTTCAGTGTGAGGGAGGAGGTGGCGTACTTTTTGGCAATGGTTAAAATTAGGGATGCAGCGAGGTCGCGGAGGGAGAAGTGTGCGAGAGGATTAGTTGGGTCACCGAGGCGGCGGCCGATGAGGCATGTAAGGATTGGGGGTATGATGGAGGCAACCTAGGTCATCGAAAGTGCGTCAGCCAGAGTCACAAGGGCGTCAAACCAGGGACCGGGTGCGCTCACGTATGGCTCGATAAAGAGGCTCTCATTATCCAACATAGCTGCTGCAAGGTGCATCATCTGCGCCAAAACGAACAAATTCTTCATGCTGTGCGTTACCTTCTCTGCAATAAACTGCACGAAATATGGCACCAGCTGATGCAACCCGGGGTCACTCCTCAGACTCGAGAACGCAGCGATCCTGTAGTCCTCGTTGCTCTCGTCCAATATAGCTAGTGATATCCGCTCAAAGTAAATCTGGAGTTCTTTGGACAGGATGTGTTTGACAAGGGGTTTGACAGTGACATTGTCGTTACCGCTGATAGAGGCTAGGCCTGCATTTGTTCCAGCGGCCTTGGATACGAGGTCTGAGCTTCGGGAATCGGTGGAGCTTGGATTTTGAGGTATGGAGGGTTGGACGCCTTCGACAGCGAGCCAATGTGCTATGAAAAAGAGAATTAGCTTTTGAAAGCAGCAAGCGGTTCTCTAAGTAGTACCGGTAAAGGATATCTCCTTTGGAACTTTGGGTAGAGGCGCATTGATGAGCTTCTCGAAATCCACCTCCTCATCCTCAACATAGAACAGGGGCTGTCCAGGACCGAGCGAGGCTTCCCCGAAGCGGAGCGGCCTTGTAGACTCATATCCGTATAGCGGCTCCACGTCCAGTACTCGCAGAGCCTGGGAGATGTCCTGCGTCGAGAGCACCATCCTCTTGCTGTGGCGCATAAACTTCAGAGCCTCTTCGAGGACCTGCGACAAGCGATATTCCACGTCTCGCGAGAGACTCTGTAGCACATCATCGCTCAGAGAGGATATGCCCACAGACTCAGCAACATCCCTAACGTTGTCAGGATTCCAGTAAGTCATTTTTTTGGATAGAGAACGGCCGCCGCTTCCGAAGCGGCAGGATGCGGTTGACTACTGATCAATTATCGCGATGGCGGGGTTGTGCGGCCGCGGGTGGTGGTGCGGCGGTTGGGGTGATGGTTTGAGGTGTTGAGCCCAACTGGGACGACATCGGGCTGCTGCCGTCCAACTACTCAGCGCACTGAAAACACGCAAACACGCCAAATGCGATTGCAGGTGGTGCCCAGGCTTCAGCACCCGTCCCTTTGTCCATCTGGGTGGTTGCTGAAGCTACGTTCCCCCCCAAGCTGGTCTAACGGCATAGCCATGCCGTTGTTGTTCACGGCTTCGGTTTTTGAAAAGGAAAACCCAGCAACAACATAACAAGTTTTGGCTTGGATCCACCAGCAGTAGCAGCCGGTTAAATGCCAGAAACAGTGGGTGTCGTGGCTTACAAGGCAGCTAGCTCGTCCTCTGACTGCTGCTGCTGCCGCTGCTGCTGGCGCCGCTGAGCACCCTCTTGCCCTGGGCTTTCATCTAGTGCGGGGGGGGCGGGGAGCTACTCTGTGTGGAGTACAATATTGTACAATATTGTACAAGCGCAGTCTACTATTCTCTGTGCAATACACTTATTATCGTAGTCCACCCTGCGTTGCCGGCCACTGTGCTGTCGTGTAACCGCGCTGCCCTACTCCGCAATTGGGCTCATATGGGGGTGCAATCCCCGGACTGGCGCAGCATCACACAAGCACGTTTGCAAGACACGTTTGCTACGACTCCACCCGGCCCGTGAGTCCCGTGAGTCCCGCAAGTCCCGCAAGTCTCGCAAGTCCCGTCGCCCTGTCCTGTGCGAAAAAATAAAAAAAGAGAGAGTCTCATGTGGTCCAGGCAGGCAGGGGCCCGTTAGCTCGACGCTCGATGCTCGATATTTCCGCGCTGCAGACCGTGATCCGCCTGGCTGCAGCGTTTGGTGTTTTCGATGGCTGGGGCACATCAATGGGATAGGGCCATCTCGATCCTGCAGGGCGGAGAGCCGCACCTCGCGATTTCAATCACCGGCTAAAGTGGGCAGATCGACGATCGACTGAAACCGGGATTCTCCAGGTTGGGGGCTGGGCGGCTCTCTTTCATGTCCTTTCATGTACTTGTACAAAAAGCACTAGTAACGCGTAGTATGTACAATAATACTGTACAATCTTGTACATGTACAGCTGCCTCCCAGAAGTCTCCAGACACCCTACGGCTCGCTAAAGAAGCAAAGTGTCCGGAGACTTATGAGAGTGTGGCTGCTCAAAGTACATGTCTCGCAGAGGAGGAATATCGTATGTACTTAAAGTACAGAGAGAGAGCATGTACACGTATAAAACTGTACTCTGTACTTGTACTTTTATGCACATGTGATTGAATGTATGTATGTACGTACGTACGTATGTATATACTTGTACAAAATACATTCATTCATGCACACACACACACAATACAAACACAATACTACTACTTATGTAAATACCCAGCTCCTCCCAGCCCTCTGATCCTTCCGCTGCTGCTGCCCACAACCGCAAGTGCAAATCAATGTGACGGATCAACTTCCAGCTCCCCTAGCACTTACTCTAGCACGTACTTTCCCAGCACTTCAGCACGGCGATCACCGATGGGGCTGCGGGAGGCAAGGCAGCAGCACAAAGAGCCCGAGTGAGCGAGGATGCTCTGCTCCGTTGGAGTACTTGAGGGCTAGAGTCGTCTCGCGCCTTGGAGCCCCAACAGCCCGGAAAACTCGGTCTTACCACTCCTTCTGTGGATGCAATGCATGTGCCTGTCTGCCTGCCTACCCATCGTAGCCTGTACAAAATACAGAGTTGGAGAGTACCAGGTACTTGCACTCCGTACAAGAACAATATACACAGACCTTGTACCTAAGCGAAAACCCACACTGCATTTCCTCAACAACTTGGGGATGCTGTGTGTGTGTGGGCTTGCTGCTGCTGCTGCTGCGTGGGCCTGTGTGGGTGCGACTCAGCACGCACGCCTTGTGCGCTCCTAACAACATGGCTGACAGGTCACATTCTCGAAACACAATGCCCAGTTCTTCAAGTCTACGACCGCCCACCACCGCAACAAAGAGAATTGCAGTCCTCCCCAATGCAGTACCCGGTATCCTACCTTGCCCAGGACGCACCGCCTTGGTCAGTGGTTGCGGGGCTCCAGTCTAGGCCGCGCGATGGTAGTGAACATTGTCGTCTATCGGACGGATAAGGGCATCGCAACGCACCACACGCAGCGCCTCCCCCCCCACAGTCTAGGGATGGCACAGCTGAGTGATTCTTCATCCAACCGTCCCCGTCCCTGGCTCGTCACATCCGCACACCTCTGTTCCCGGGTATTCTATTCTATCCTGGGGTATCGGAAATCTTGGTAATTCCCCCCGCCAGTAGCTGTCCAAGCCAGAAAAATTGCCCCAATGGCTTCCGCCAGAGCCGTTTGCCCTGCGGGCGCGCGGCATGATGAACCAAAGACCTTCCTCTTTCCTGCTGCTCTTTTTCCGAGGGACTGGATTTCTTTTCCCTCCCGAGATTGTGTTGGTGTTGGCTGGGAGGCTCTGGCCGATCACCTCCGGCCTCGCAGTGTTGGCAGGCAGCAGATATGCTTGGCTTGGCTTGTTCCTGGTGCTCACAAAGCAGGCGTCAAACCCAGTGCACCAGTGCCGCCGTCTTGCTGCCGCCTCACCGACTCGATCCCAACTCACCTCATGCATAAGTGCTAACGTACGACGTCCTCACGCCGGACGACAGAGTAAGCTAGAACGGTCTCAGCCATGCGGACACACATCCACAGCGCAGGCACCGAATGCCCACTTCGTATTCCATTCTCGACGGGTGAGACACCGTCCACTTTGGGATGGCCTCCCAAGACCCGGTGCACCAGCCAGTGTTGCTAGTCTCCCGCTCCCAGGTGCAGGGGCAGCAACCCCGGCGTCGACTCCCTGGGCGCATGGCGGAGGCTTTTAGTTTTCCCCAAACGCCAGTCCAGCGGTCCAGTGGCCCTTTCTGGAACGTCTGAGGGGTCCCCGTGGCGTGGTTCGGCCGGATTCCCAGGCTTCGGTTCTTGTAAACGAGCGTTGGCCCAGGTCTTACTTATCAGCCTGCGATTAGACCCCGTCGATCTAATATCCAGCACCACAACTGCCCGCCGGTGAATGGCCAGGTCGTCACGTCAAGCAGCACCAGCTTCATTCTCAATTCCACACCCCCCCCCCCCTTCGAGAGCCCGTCGGCCAATAGTCACCGGAGATTGGCGTTTGGCCAGAAAATGCAAAACCACCTCATCTCTCGCGGATGCTTGCGCGGATTCCGGCGTCGACGGGACGTGAACGTGGACGTTCCACGCATGGAAACAGATCTGTGTTTCCATTTTTATCCGGTCCACACAGCTCCATGCCTTCTGATTCGCGAGTCTGCTCCCGCCGGGAGTGTGGGCTCCAGCATCGATGATTCTGATTCACACATGCCTCCAGACCGCATCGAGGTTTGGTCAGATATCGCAAAGAATCTAACCCGGTAACTACCCGTGCTCACGGCCCGTTGGAGCTTATGCATATGTCGGGACGAGAGGCTATTTGCTGTCCTTTCAGGCCTGCTTTGCTCGTCCTGCCACTCAGGTACTTACATGTACCCAACGTTTTTCTTTTGCGGCTACTTAATACCCTGGCTCTACCCACCAAGTACCACGAACATCCAAACTTTTCTTCCTGCTCGAACACCCACGCTCATCATACCTTGCTGAAGCTTTCTCATTGCTGCACCTATTTTTCACCTGCAGCATCAGAACACACCAACCACTCGTGCGAGCGGACAGAAAAAATGCCTCTTGGATTCAGTGACAACCTACCAGCGGCGGTCAACTGCAACTTTGCAGGGCGGGCCCCCATGGACCGACGACTACTCCTCAAGAAGCCCATGTTGCCGCCGCTCTGGGTTCCAGGCAATATTCACGAACTGTCGAGGAACGATCCGCCATCGCCTCCGGCAAACCCTCCACCGAGTCCCCGCCGAAGGCTCCTGTCGGAATACTCTCCCTCATACGCTTCGTTCGGCGACGGGGGGTTCCCGCAGGAACTGTTGGAAAACAAAAATGAGCTAGTAATTCTGACCCCTTGATCGGCTCTCTCGGATGAATATTCCGCGACTAACTGTGTTACACTGCAGAACGGGCGTTCCATTTGCACCGCTATTGGATACCGAGTTAAGAATTACGTGAAGTAGCACCACACCGTTGGCTTGAAGGGTGGGTGACTTACCATGTATGGCTGTGTCAGACCGCCTTACTAATATAATATTTGTCTTCATAGATCGTGAATTTCGGTGTGCGACGTTGCACGATAGCCCAGTTAAAGATCGACTTTCCCAAGGATCTCGACAATCTGACAATCTCGGTTCGCAATCCTTGCACAAACACATTCTCGGGATCAATATCCATCCTTACAACTCGTCTTGCATCGTCACTCACTACTTGGAAATCCCTTCCAAGCCCAACATCCATCAGCCCTTGCTTTTCATCATCGTCATCACCATCAACATCATCAACAACAACGGTAACAACGAAAACAACAACAACAACACACCGATATGATTTCCTACACAAGTCTCATTTAGAGGTGGCATGGCGCTAGTCGTTTTATGTCCCCGGGTCAGGTCGGGCTCGGCGCCAACGAACAAAAGTACTCGCATTGTCATTTTCTCTTTTTTAATGCCTTTTACATTACAATTCAGCTTCGGGGTTTCTGGAGTATTCCCCCCCAAAAAAAATGTTCATAGACCTTGGCTCGCAAGAGATGGGATGGATAGATGGAAAAATTCTTTTATTCTGTTTCCCGCGCCATTGGGGGGCTCGGGTGGTGTGCATTCTCCCGTCTATTCTGCTTTTGTCCGGCCACCCCTCATTCCTTAGTCGATATATGCTTCTTACTATAGTAGGTTAAAAGGGAATATAGAGAGAGAGAGAGATAAAGAGAGATAAAGAGAGATAAAGAGTACAGAGTATTGAAAGTACCAATGCCCCCCCTCCCCCTCCCCCTCCCCCTCCTCCCCCGCCCTCTCGTTAGGTGTTGGATCAAATACTATAGTACTAGTACTAGTACTAGTACTTCATCCCCGGGCAAGTTGGCAACGGCTCGTCCGCAGATCTCTCTTGTCTTATCTTACAGTGTCAGTCTGTCAAAAAAAGGTCACCACAACTTTGCCCATGGAGTTTCCGGCCAGAAACTATAGTCGGGACAATATCCTTATCCAAATCTTGTTATTACTTGTAGATGATCCCTCATCGGGTCTTTACCACACCTATACATACACACATCTGCGACTAGGAGAAACCCTAGACAACAATGAGTACCCAGCGCAATGAGCAAGCCAGCTCCTCTGTCCCAATTTCATATCAAAGCCAAGACGATGGAGCTAGCCACTGACAGGCCCACAACCGCCCACCCAGTCCTCACTACCTGCTTATTCAGCAACTCCTTCCCCATATCCCAGACCAAATGCCTAACGCCATTCCAGCAGTGATATGTAAACGGCAGGCTGACAAAATACTTTGTGGAGACCTTAGCGGCGACGGGCCAAGTAGCAAAGGCAGCGGCGATGCTCTGGGATTCGAGATGCCAACCAAAGAGCGGAGCGACGAGGTAGGCGGTCGCGAAGAGGTAGACGGAGCCGCTGAGGAGCGAGCCGGTGATGCGGTTGAGGGCAGAGCCGTACCAGGTTATCTGGGGCCGGTAGATGGAGAGGTGCGGTGCCACGGGCCGGTTTCTGCGCTGTTCAACAAGGATGGAATGAGCAGCGGAGGAGGTGAGCTTCTCGGTTGTGAGGGGCCTAGGGGGGGGTTATTAGTATTATTGTTCTTGTTGGGATAATGATGGGTAGCCGAGACGTAGTAGTAGTAGTAGTAGTAGCAGGAGAGAGAGAGAGAGGCGGGAGGGGTGATTGAGATGACTGTAGTAGAAAGAACTCACCTCGTCTGAACGCGTCGATTGCCCCCGATAACAGCAACGCCAGGAGCCGCGAGTCGACCGACCACCACTCTAGAGAAGGCGGGATTCGAGTGTAGGGTGACTATAAACCTCCCCCCAATCCACCATCCTCATCGTCAGCAAGCTGAACCAGCAGAAGTCGCAACAAGCGCAGGGAGTCCCTCGCCCTCCTCCCTCGTCCTCGTCCTCCTCCTCTTCCTCCTCTTCCTCCTCTTCCCCCACTCTCCCTCTCCCACTACCAATCCAATCCAACACACACACACACACACACACACAAACCATCACCACCACCACCCCACCAAAAACCCCCAAAACAAAACTAAAAAATAAAAAAAAAACCCACTACTTACGCCCACGCAAAGCCCGCTGAGCCATCATCATCGTCACGATCCGCCACAGTATCCGAGTCCGCGCGCGTCGCGCAACACACACAGACACGGATAATAAAAAAAAACAACAATAATAATAATAATAATAATAATAATAATAGCAATCACAAGGAGGATTGGTATTATTGTGTGTTCCGGCGGCTTGTGGATAGTGTGGTTTTTGGGGGGGAGAGGAAGAGGGGGGGGGAGGTTTGGATTCTGTCAACTAGGAGAAGTTGGCGTTCGGCAAAAAAAGGTTCATAATTTCATCAGAATTTAATACGCGCTCTCTCGGAAAGAACCGGGTGGCTGAAAAATAAAATGATAATAATAATAATAATGATAATAATAATAATAATAATTAAACTAAATAATTATATTTTTTATATTTCCAACTCACCCAAGCCAACCAACCAACCAATCAGCACTGCCGCATTCCCAATTCCCAATTCCCAACCCCCCGCCCTTCACACACACACACATATATAAACCCGCCCGCCCCACCACCTCTTCTTCTTCTTCTTCTTCTTCTTCTTCTTCACAAAGGAACCCAACCTCTTTCTTCTTTCCGCTCTAATGCCTCTCTCTCTCTCTCTCTCTCTCTCTCCAGGGGGAAGAGAGAGAGAGAGAAGGCGCATGATGAGATGGTGTATAGAATATATATAACAAAGGGGATTCCTGAGATTGGACACTAGACCCGTTGTTAATCGCGCATTTCTTCTTGTGTTTTTATTTTATTTTCTCGGTGGGGAGGTGCGTTTCATGTGCAGGGTTACATTTTTAGAAAATAAAAATAAAATTTTAATTTTTTAATTTTTTAATTTTTAATTTTATTTATTTATTTATTTTATTCATTCCCACACCAGAGGAAATAAAATAATTAAAATAAATAAAATAAAATAAATAAACCCCAACCAACCAACCCAAACAAAACAAAACAAAACCCCATCCTTTTCAGCCCCTTCGTTCTATCCACCCCACAACTTTCGCGGAAGGATTCCACACTTGCAAAGTCAACTCTCCCTGCTTTCCTTCGAATAAGGATTGCTACCGTTGCAAACCAGGAATTTTCTGGTTTTGGAGGACAAAGCATAGTGGTTCGAATAAAAAAAAAACCCCTTGATCTTTGTGGTAGAGTTCGAAGACACTAATGGAAACGTCGAACCAAATTTTTCGTCTTGGAAGTTGGCTTTTCTGAGACATATGATGAACTAGTTCAAGACGCCAGGATGGGGCTCTAAGCGATGAATGGAGTCTCGATATTAAAATATTAATTAGTGCTTGCAAAGTTGGGGGGAGACACCGAAATACTAATAATGCCCGGTTCTCTACCTCGATAATGAAGATTTTTTTGAGCAGCTGGGGTTTCTCAGAGCTACAGAGCTTAATACTTTTTAACTTTAGCCTTGAGGACGAATGTGGTCCCGCTATATCACTCCCCTGACGTCGCATCACCCTCCAATCTACAGCCTCCTGAATTCGGCGAGAGAATCCTACACAGCCTTGCTACTCTTAGCAGGATCTGGATCCTTGACGTGGCTATTCTCCCGTTAAGCTCCGCTATCCAGACTCGAAGGTCTGCCCGTAACCTTCCGGAGCACAAACACCTGCTCCAAGGCAACATCTTAGAAGCTATCAGGTACATAAAGTCTAAACGGACACCCGAATCTAGAGCTCAGCCGCAGATCAAGGCTCAAATAGAAGACAATGAGAACGGCGATAGTGTCGAAGGGGGTGAGATCAGAGGGGAAGAGGACAGGGAGGGCAATAATGGAAGGGACAATGATGGGATCAAGGATGGGGAGGGCAAGAAAGATGAGGATGACGAGAGAAGGGACGAGTACAGGGGCGCAGAAAACGAAACAGAAGAAATGGATTCACCACCTCCTTCAGCACGTGTATCTAAACGCCAGAAGACTCGGCCCAGAGTGGCCAAATTAGCCAATGGGCTGAAGAGAGTGGCCTACAAACTTGACGACGGTGATGACGGTGACCAGGTCAGCCACAATGTCGCCCGGCTCAAAGGCGGTACGGAAAAAAAACCTAGTCCAGCCTCCTGTTCGTGCCCAGCTGATGCCAGGAAATTTGTTGACAGAGTAGCTTGTTTACACTTACAAGCTCCTCTACCCGCTTGAGGAAGCCAGGGAAAGGCATGCATTTAGAGATGGGTTTTTCCTCGCAGAAAATGATGTAATGCAAGTGAGAGATGATCTGGACGAGTACTCGGACCCTGAGTGATTCAGACCTTCAGAACTCATATATCAAAATGGCAATACAGAAACTCTATAGTCCCGACACCCAAGGACGAAATGGCTCACGGCGAACGTCCCCCCCCCCCCACCTGGCGACTCCAAATACCTGCGATAGAACCGGACCCAACGCGGATGACATGCGAGAAATCATCCATCACTATGCAGTTCGAAACAAGATGGTACATGCAAGCTCGATTCCTCTCATCGAGAAAGGATCAGTTGACGAACTCAAAAAGCGACTCCACGACGATTTTTTGCAATATCCCTCTGATCATTCCAGATGTTGAGAAAACACAAACGATATTGATGATGGAGCTCCTCGAAACGATCATCAATCACTGGCACAACCATAATAAAGCCCACCCAGATAATTACCAGTTATGAACCCCTACAGATACGCTTGCGAACTACTTTGAGTCACTTCGAGGACCAAACCCAAAAGATGAAGTAACTTTCCAAAAGGAATTCTCTGCTGCGATCGAAAAAAGCTGTGTCCAAAAACGCCTACATGGGGTCAAGAAGGAAGAATCAGTTACGGAAATGGTATATGAGGACTTTGGGCTTGTTCCTGGCCAAAAGAAGACAAAGCAGATCGCCTTATCATAACTTCGGACGGAAACTGATCGGGCTAAACGCATGAAGGTTGAGTGGAACAAGCTTATGAACCTAACTCATCATGTTAGGAAAATATCTGATGCTTTGGGGAACTCGGTACCCCTCCAGAGATCGTGGTGTATCTGTCTCTATATGACTAAGGATAATTGAAGACGAGTAGTGGGGTGCGAGGGAAACTTTATATATTCTCATTATTGGACTTAACATGATCTGGTAATGTCATGATCCCTCTTGCAGCACGTTTGGATTGACAGAAGACTAATATAGACTCCTTCCAGTGAAAGATTCGATACATGAGGGGAGGATTGATTCGTACTCGACAGTAGTCCTGGCGGACCTATTTGTATGCGCTCAAAGAAAGGCGGTGCTGCGGACGTGGCACGACCAGCCTCCCAGATCGTACAATCAACAAAATATAGCTTTCACTCCTATCGAATGGATAAGTCCAGAAAAGCCTTGACTTCTTATCGATGTAATGGGCGCAGACGAAATTGCCATGATCACATTAGCTATTGATTGCAGATGAGAACTGACATCTCATGTTTTGCAGGTATCTGCTGCCCCCCCGAACTCAAACATCTTTTTCCATCAGCGCATCCAGGGCCTAGCTTCAATTCTACAACCCCCTTTTTTTTTTTTTTTTTTTTTTTTTTTAACTTGTTCCCATACCAAGGCCTTGAAAAAAAAAAAATAAAAATAAAAAAAAATGTCATTCTTATCTCTAATCTTCCTCTTTAAAAAATTCACAGTCTCAGCGAGAGTTGTCGATAGCTTCTGTGATATGGGAAAAAAAAAAAAAAAAAAAAAAAAAACTCCAGCCATCCAAGAAAGAGGAGAGAGCAATGAGACTGCCGGTATGCAAAATCCACTATAAGCTTTTTAGCATATCTCTACCCTCACGGTCCTCGTTCCACAGATTAAATCAAAGTAGTTGCGCGGTAGAGGGTTATGGTTGAGCTTCTATGCTCATTGGACATGATGCGTAATTGTGAGAGAGACGGGTGCTCTGTTCAGCTAGTAGTACCTTTTTTCCGGGTAAACCCCTTACCCCCCCCCCCCCCCCCCCAATGTATATAATAAATAAAGCCTTCCCGATCTCATAGATTCAATCCCTTCTTACATGAGTTTTACCCATCCTCCAAAGTTTTTCAACAATTTTCCGATTTCCCAACCACCCATCTTTTTTTTTTATTTATTTTTTTATTTTTTATTTTTAGGACCATATATATATATACACATATGCTCGCGAGCAATTTGAGGTTTCCCGATTTTAACATCTTGAACGGCTTTACGCCCATTCTAGCCATTTATTTTGGTTTCCCAAATTTTTGCAAAAGAAAAACGAAGTCTTTTTTTTTTTTTTTTTTTTTTTTTTGTTTTTCTCAAGTCGAAAAAATGAGGATTCGAGTATCAAAATTTCTTGATGAATGTTTTTCCATCCCCCCCCCGGTCTGTGGTAATAATCGCTTGGATGCCGTTCCCCTTTGAGGCTAACCACCCAATAATAAGCCCCCTACCGCCAATGCTTCGATGTCCATCTTGCCTTGATGGTTCCAATTTCATATCTTGTCAATGAAATCAGCATTTCCATCGGCTGAAATGGTGGAATGATCCCATCTAGACCTAGATCATATGAGGGACCTTTTCCAAGTTTGAAGTCGAATACTGGCAGAGCAGGTCCAGGTATTGGCAGAGGTTTCTTGGGTGAGACAGAGCCCTTTGAGCTCTTCATCTTTAATATCTGACTTGTTTTGATTCGCTATCTCCATCGCTTCCCAGATATGACATCTAAAATTTGTTATAATGAAAATCTCAATAATAAAAAAAAGGCTATCATAGTTGGAAACTAACCTTGTTTTAGAAAAAAAAAACACTACCAAAAAAAAAGATAGAAGAAAGGATATAGAATATATTAACAAGTGCAGATCCATAGGTATTTATTTACTGGCAGGTTTTTTTTTTTTTTTCATTTATTCACAACAGGATTTGAACTCAGGCCCTTTAAAAGACAGGGTAGCATAAATATATTATTATCTATCTAACCACACAGCTATATTGCAACTGCCACATCCTTCCCGGAACTTTCCTATAACCCATTCCCTGTACCTGGCTAAACCTGCTGTGAATCGCGGCATGGGAAGCGCATTGAGACGAGGACTGCTTTGCCGATTACCTTTGCTGCAAAGAATCTGGTTCGGGGTGGATCACCTGACTTGAGTCTTGCAGCTGCCGAAGATGACTTGATTGCCATGATAGCAACTATCTGGCTGACTTTCGAGGTAATTAGATACTATGGAGGGCATTCGGTGCTGGTGGGTAGGGTGTTCAATCTCTCTCTCGTCGGTCTCCTCTACAAGGAAAAAAACGAAACGGCAGCGAGGTACTTAGGTAAGCGGACTCCATTCTCTTCGAGCGGGTGAGCAATGCCGCCCTGTGCTCGCGCGACTCCCCGTGCTCCGCTCCCCGTACTCCGCTCCCCGTATATAACTGGCTGGACTGCGAGACAGGGAACGCACTCTCCCAAGGGCAACTGTTGTGCCAACGCATCTCTTGCCTCCCCCCCCACCCTCAACTTTGCAACTCCGCAACACCACACATTGGCAGTTTGACAGCTCACCGTGCTGCTGCCTCTGCATACGTACTCTCGAATCATCCCTTCTGGAGCGCTTGGCCGCGCCTATCCTCGCAGGTGTTGACATTGTGCCCGCTCAAATGCAGGCAGAAGGCCTGAGTGCCCTGGTATCGACTGATGCCCCACTTGCAGAGGAGGCGCCGTCCGCTGCGACGAGGGCGAGGCCGCGACGGGATGGAGAGGGCCCGAGTTACTTGAATACTCGCAGGCTGAACGGCATAGTGTCCGCGCCCGACACACCCCTTCCCAGCACACACGGCAGACGGCAGTCTCTTCCTCTAAACATCTTGGGTTTGTGGAGCCTGAGCAGCAGAGATACGTCGACAGTGTCATTGGCTGGACCGGAGCAGTGTGGGACTGGCGAGCCTGCAAGCAATGATTCTACGGCCACACACCTAAGGTCGGCTCTGCGACAGCTGAATGGAGGTCTAAAGCCCCGCCGACACCGCCACTCCAAATCGGCGATAGTTAGGAACAGCACCTTCGATCAACCTGTTATAGTTCGCACCTACTCCGGATCCTCTAGGCCTGGGTTACGGCAACAGGTGCCCGCTACACTGATGGAAGAGGAGACGGACAAGGCGGATTTGCCGCCAATTGAGGAGTTCAGCTTCGATGGGATTCTACGAGCGATTGAACCGGAGGTCACAAATACCTTGGATGCGATCGCGAATTTATGCACAAACTACCGCTCCAACCTTTCGCAAGAGTGCGATTGTCTCGCCTTGGCACAAGGAGAGCTTGACCAGAGGATGGAGGACACCGACAAGCTTACCACATCGGTTCTAGAGGAGACAAACGCGCGAAATGAGCGAATAACATCAGACTCTAAGCCATTGGATGGTGGAAACCTCGCCAGTGACATTGCATTCACGGCATCTACTGCGTATAGCACACTCCAGAATATACTCTCGACCCTCACCGCTATAGAGGAGCTGCTCCCACCTGAAGAGAGAATTAGCAACAAGGAACGCTACCCAAGGACGCACTCGCTGCTTGTGGATAGGAATGGCGAGGATAAAGTAGGGGTAGAGGTCTCAACGGAACCTCGAAACGACGTTTCGGAATCCCACAGGCAAGGCACCGTTAAACCAGACCTCTGGAAGCGTGGACATACGCGTTGCTCAAAGTCAGCCACCTTCTCCTTTGCCGGGAGTAGTTGCAATGGAGCTCATGACAAGCCAATCGATACGGTTGGGTCACCTAGTGGACTTTTACTCAGAACGATTGAACCTTCTTTGTCAACATCCTCACCCTTACAAAGTGCTTCTTGGTACCCAGTTGCTATCTTCTCCGGGCATACTTCGCATGGTCTATTTAGTACATCACACACTATGGATTCCAAAGGCCCAGCAGACCTTGATTCGTCGTTGGCACCACATAATGATTCGCTTGGACAGACGGAATCCTCGCGAATGGAAGGGAGTGTAGTGTCGGAGTACTCTTTGAAGTCCTCATTCACCGGCAGCATGCTGTACAGCCGATCTAACTCGTCCCGGCCGACCACTGGCCACTCTAGAAGAGCATCGATCTTTGGGCGCTGGCAGGATTGGCTGTCTGGGGAAAGCTCGAACAATCAAATTCTTGGCGGTCCTGAAACCGAGTGCCGGTCCACCGCGGGCGGGGGGCTGAATGCTGAGAGTAGACTAAGGATTCTCCTGCGTGGTGTAGGGAGCGATAGATTAACCAAAGGCAAAGGTGTGGATAGGGGCTCCTAGCTGAATTTCACGGCTGTGTACGAAATTCCTAACGAATCTATTTCTGTGACTCTTGGCGCTTCTGGGTGGCTTTCGTTTGGGGGTAATTTCCATGGCTGTTCGACTTGCATTTTAGCCTCGGAAACGGAAAATACTATTCGCATCGCTTCTACTGGGGAAGATATTAATGCTGCTTGGTCCCATTCGGAGGAAATTGTTCATATCTCTATGGGATCCTGAATGCCGTGAGGGTGTATTTTTTTATTTTTTATTTTTTGTATCGAGGGCGGCCCCCCCATGACGGGGTCCCACAGTATCTGGCATGCTCCGAGATACCTAGGTGTACGAGATGGAAGGGGGTTCCTGATGTCGGCTTGAGGCACAAATTGCATTGGCTAAAAAAAAAAAAAGAGAAGAATGCCTGTCAACGGGCAATATAATCTCATGTATGTACAATTGGTGGCAATACAAGCAACGGACTATTGTCAACATAAGGACGGGGTAGATATCTAGTGTAGTGGAAGTGAGATCTGGTAGTGTCCGGATACACCCACATGATACAGCTTTCTGAAGAACTATAACCTCAAGTCTCTCTCTCCTAACGACCCCCACTTATACCACCTACTTCTTATTGTTCTTTCGTTCCTATCTTCTTCGGGTCCGAATCCCTCCCTCTTCTATTCTCGCCAGACCCTAAGCTCATCTTCTGGCGCTGATATTGCAACACGATATTCTGCACAGAGCCCATATCATGTTTCGGTTTCCTACAGCACCGACATCGGTCAGCTCACCCCTTGTCAATTAAAGAGCCACCAGAACGGAAAATAGCCAGTCAAGAGTACAAGCAGACCGAGACCACGTACCGCATATAATACAGCCTCGCCCTCCTCGCCCGCCTCTCCCTCCTCTGCACAACCTCAACCCCCTCCACATTCGGACTATAAATCTTGAACCACATCTCCACACCGACTCTGGTCAGCTGATTCCTTAGCAAAATCCCAGTATCGATGCCCCGCCGGCGGATATTAAGACACACCCCAGCAAACGGATCGCCGTTCTTGAGCCGCACAAGGAGCACGTCGCCGACTTTGGCAGCTTCGCGGTTGGTGCGCGAGAAGAGGTGTTGGCGCGCGCCGGTTGGATCGAGGAGGGCTAGCTGTTTTGTGGTGAGAAGAGCGATGGGGTCCTTGGCTTTGGCACGGGTGGAGGGGGGCGGAGGGTAGGTTTTGAGGGGTTTAGGAGCTGTGAGGACGGTGTTAGAGATAAGTAATTGAGCAAGAGCGGTTGAGACGTATCGCAGGAGCTTAGGGGGGTTACGAACAATGTCTTGCTGATGAAAATGGGAAGGCTAATGGCGGTGGTTTGTATGGTAGCTTTGTAAACGTATCGGGTATCGTAGACAAAGGGCGTCTTGGGACGGTTGCCCTCCATGATTGCCTTAGGAGGGACTTCCAGCAGCTCAAGGGCTGCCGCACGGGGGTTGTCAGGGTCATGCTAAAGCGTTGTGTTTTGCGGTTTGCTGGTGGAACATTTGCGGAGAGTAGACTGATGAAAATAGTTAAGCGACAATCTGCCCGACACCTTGACCAACACTCTTGCAATCAACACCAAAATGCCTGGTCTTTAACTGGATTTTACGGGACGGGGCCTAAGAGAAGCCTATAGTATAATCCTATCACTTTTGGTGCGAGCCCCCGTACCAGGTCATGAGTGTTAGAACACCTGGATGAATATTTGGTGTGATCGCTGAGCAAATGTTCTAACATACATGGACCAACAGTATATATAGTTACACCGAAACATTCCCGCGTATGAAATTGGCCAGAGCTGGGTGACAACTACCAAAGAGGAGCACACCGAAAGAGTAACGTTGCGGTCTACAAGATAAGAAGATGGCAGGCAAATTCATTCAGAGTGGTCTGCGATACCGGAATTGGGCCTTTAATAGCACAGGGGTGACTCGTCATGTTCGGCCGTTTACCAAAGGTATGTGATCCTCCTCCTCTCCCATACTCTACGGAGCTTGTACTGGACCCCTAAGCTGAAATGCTCACAGGTGGAGTGCCAACATTCCACCCGACATCCTCCAGAGAGATCGACAAGATACTTGCCACCTTCCGGGAGAAGATCTTTATTCCTTCGCATCTCCCCAAGGTATACCGCGATATGGTCTACAGCCCCGAATACCGCAAAACTCTCCTCTCCAAGACAGATCCCGTTTACGTTGATTTGCAATGTGACAATGGCGAAACCGCGAAATTCAGACTTAAACCTATTGATCCCCGCAGGGACGAGCCACGAACGAGTCCTAACGTAAACACCATGCTAGAGCTGATGAGACCGGAAGATTTCCATATAATAACTCCGTTTCTGGAAGGGTTGTATGGTGCAGGGAGGGGAAAGAGTATACGAGAGCCAATGCTGGAGAAAATCTGTAGGAGGGCAAATGCGGTCGGCCGGCACGACGTTACGATAGAGTGTGCTCGCCGCGTGAAGACTACAGGATTCAAGTTGAAGTATTTGAGGGTAGCGAGAGAACTCATAAGGGGCCCCTACCTACTGGCAAAGGTAGGAGATGAATCGCAAACAGGGAGAGCGCTGAGCCAGGCGGAGCAAGTTATTGAGTTGCTTGAATCCCCAGCTCATACTGAAGGCATGGGAGTCAAATCCACCGATCCGAGGGCGCAGCCAGATATCGTCGGAGTGGTACTTGCAATAGCAGCCATCCGGGCGTCGAAACATTATGGGGGCAGTGATGTGGGTGGAAAAGTGAAGGTATATGTCAATCGAATGAGGGGGACATGGGAAAACTCGGACCTGGCCACCGAACCTCCGCTAAAGCTACGCCGGGTGGATGCTTGGTACGGCCAGAAGCTGGTGGCGTGGGTTCCAGTGTTGGAGGGTGCTAGACTGGCCAGAGAGATAGTGGGAGCCGAGTCAGCAGAGGGCATTTGGCTCTCTGAAGTCATCCCCGAGACAGCGGAAGCGCTGGGGCACGCCCGAGCGAATTCCAGAGGAAGAGGCGATAACGCCTACGACACACTGATGCTTGATATTGCGGGAGATGCGATGTCTGGTGTATTTCAGCAGATGACCGACAGTGTATGAAAAGAAAAAAAAACCCCCCAATTTGTACAATGTTGGTATTTCGGAAAAAAATTTTTCTTTTCCCCCTCCCCATAACTCTGATGATGGAAAGTAAAATAAAATGTATACCACTTGGGGAATATATATGTATAAATATGGTGTTTTTAAAAAGAACCATGCTTCAAGCACCTAATCTCTCTCTCATCCTCTCTCTCCAAACCGCATCCCGCATCCAGCTTTCCCCGATAATACTCAGCCTGGTCCATTCTCGGCTCAGCGCCTTGTTCGCTTTTTTGTTCGTTTGTTTGTTTGTTCGTTGTTGGGTGTATATATATGTGTATATATGTAATGGACGTGATCGATTCATGCATAGGGGGAGGGCATAAATTGGATGAGAGTTGAAGTAAACGAAATTGTACAAATACCTCGGGAATCTAATACCATATTAGCAATATCTCTTGAGTGATGCATAAGAGGGCTCGAACCTTTCACCCCGTCCCAGAAATATTGGGGTCTTTCCACAGTTTGATCGACTCTTTCATGAACATCTTGATCGAGAGTTTTTGCTTTCATGGACTTCCAAAGAATAAGGTTTGATTTTAGCTCTAGAATGCCAGTCCTTGAAGTGATCCCTACCTCGAACGATTTCAACTGCCCTTGTGAGCTGGGCAGGGGATCGACCCAGCTACCTTCAACAGGATTAATGACGCCTTTATCAAGCAGTATAGGCAAGCCTGTGTCGACCCGCAGGGTAACTTTACCTGGCCTGATTCAGAAAAATCTCGCCAGGTCCGCGAGACAGTCTTCCGGGAATTTAGAGCTACGTGGATGGTAATCCGGAGCAGTAAGAGCTGTCTGGCCTGCTTACAAGCCGTACCAGACAATGCGCTCCAGTGCGGTCACAGTTTCTGCGCCCATTGCGTGCAGGAATTCGGGAAGCCTTCTGGCTACTTCGAATACGGCTGGACGATGGACAGGTGTGTTCTTTGCCAGAGCTCATGGCAAAATAGTGGATACACGTTCTGGTCACATGCGAGATGTGCTGGGGTTAGGGCTCTTACGCTAGACGGAGGGGGTATTAGGGGAATCGTCGAAGTTGCTCTGCTCGAGAGGCTCGATGCTGACTGTATTCCTAGGCAATTTAAGAGGGACGGAGTAAGGAGTGATGTGTTATGACTGACATGAATGACATCTCACCTTGTATAACCTCTAATTTTGGCGTTGGGGGTAGAATTGAACTCTATGGACTTTCTCAGCTCCTCGCTAGTGGGCTTGGAGCGTTCCTCACATTGGAGCAAGCGGGAGCGAGTGTCGGGACCCTTATTTGCTATTGTGAGTGCGAAATTAATCGAGACACCGCCAAGCGACGACACCCATCAACGTCATATCTAGCAATCTAGCCCAAACGTCAACCCCCACCGTTCAATTGGCGATGTAAGGCCCTAAATTAATTCTTGAGACCTGCCTAATCCAATTGACCCGTAGAACCGCCGTGATATTGCCCTCCGTCGTCGTGATAGCCCCCGTCGTACAAATGCCGCGCATAGAGCCTCATCTGAAGACGCCCATCCGCCAGTCTCCACGCACCTCCAAGCCTTCAGCACGCAAGCGTGCTAATTCTGAGTCCATATCTCAGCCCCCACCCTCTTCGCAGCGTGCCAAAAAGGCCTGTACAGCAACTGCGCTTCCCGTAAATCCTCGACGGCGGCAAATCGCGCCCGATGATGTAGATGTGGTGGAACAATTTAATGAGGATGAGGACGCTGCTTCGAGCATTGTAGATGATGATGCTATGGACGCTACGCAGCCGAGAGGGCAGACGGGGCCGACGGAGGAGGAGGAGGAAGAGGAAGAGGAGGAAGATATGCTGATATATACGAGCGTGTGGAAGGCCATGGTGAATACTAAGGAGACCTTATGCTCGAAGTCTGGCATATATACAGAAAGCGATCTATCAATATATATGATCCGCGTTTGGCAGCGAGAAGTTCTCGAGCGTGCGAGGCTGCGGCAACTCGAAATGGTCAAGCTCGAGGCAATAGCCTCCTACAAGCGATGCAGAGCACTAGACGAATGTCCATTTGAGCTACAGCATCAACACGATTTCCAAGATGCTCTCGAGGTGCTAAGGATGTGGTACGCGCAGCACAAGAGGGTGAGCCTACGTATAACGCTATTTTTAAAAGAGGCTATTCCAGAGCCCCAAACTCAAGCCGAATTGAATCCTAGGCCTACCGGCGGACGGAGGACTGCTACTCAACGGCAGCTAGCCGAACTACCTGATATTCTTCAGGGTGAGGCGGCTGCCGGCAATTCGATACCACAGGTTGCTGACTATTGGACTTGCTCTAATAGTCAGTGTAGGAACAAGGATAAGACGTGCTGGGTCAATAAACGGCATCCAGATGCTCGCGATAATGCGGCAGATCACTACCCTGTGTCCGGTGAAATTTTTAGGCGGTGGAGTCGTGAAATTGCTGATGGACTATCTACGGTAGAGCAGCCGTCACAGCAGATTATTGTTCTGCTCGTGAATTGGCGGGAGAAGGAGCGGAAGAAGGGTACACAGGCTCAGCAGGCTCCTAGACCGGCAGAAGATATCTCATCTACTACGAATCAATTATTACAAACTCTAATTGCCGCTCAGACCCAGCATCTTGCCCAAAACCTATATGGAGGACTCCATAACCTATCGACGCCGCTGTCTAATCCGCCGTATGCTCCGCCAAATGCTCCGCCATATGCTCCGCCGAATGCTTCGCCATATGCTCCACCATATGCTCCGCCATATGCTCCACCGGCGCCATCAAGCCCTGTACATTCGAATAGCGATCCGAGCGAGATATTAGCGCAGTTTTTTGACTGGCTAATCTACAGATCTAGTGAGCAACAGAAAGAGTCGCTAGAACACGTCAAAGATAGGCTTCTTGATGAGGATTGGAACCTAGATACTCTACGGGATGAGCGCAAAGGCGGAGCGATGACAACAGCAATTTGGGAATCATATGGTTTCAAGCTAGGCACGCTGGCGAATATACGATGCAAGATATCTGAATTCAAGCGGCAGAGGCTTCAGAGGCCTCAGAGCCGTGGCAGCAATATCAGCTTGTGATGTTCGTTTCCATTTTCCTTCCGTTCAGAATATACCGGGATGACGGAATAGGGGCCAGCAAAATTGTAAGACCCCTATTCCATCATCCCGGGTACATGTGAAATTAAAATGAAAAAACAATCTATTTGGGACTACCTATGCGGGGCCACCCATGCGAGGCTACCTATTCTTGCGGATCTACAATATATCCTGCCTTTCGAAAGTGCCCCTTGACGTTTGCTCCACCCTTGCATGCTTGACATATGGCAAAGTCCAAGAAGTCGCCGAAATCCTTGAAATCCGTCGCCAGCGTGTAGTTCCTCTTGATCCATGTCTTTAGGTCTCCGAACGTGGCTTCAATAGGATTGTAATCCGGCGAATAAGGTGGCAGGAACCTGAGTAGAACCCCGGCTTCATTGCAGAGCCGTTGTAAACGTAGATCTTTGTGAATTGAAGCATTATCGAGAATGAGAACTGACCGGGGTCCAGGATACGGTGAGCAATGCGGTAAGACCTTCTCTTCTATGAATTCGACGAATAGATCCGCCGTGATGGCCCCCTGGTGAATGATGTAATCGAGGTAGCCGTCGATTGTGAGCGCTGGCAGAATGCTCCACCGCTTGGAGCGCTTAATCGGCCTCGATTGGGCGCAAGTCAGTCCAATGGGTGACCACCCATACCTCCTATCGCCAGTCCTCTCGTTTGCGCCGGATTCGTCAAGGAATACGAGCTGATCCGGGTCCCAAGATTTTTGAATACCTCGCCACGCAGTTCGTAGAGCTGCATTTGCTCAATTGCTTGATTCTGCGTCTTCTTTCGAGACCACTTCCTATGGTCAAGAAGATACCGAATGCAGCCAATTGAGACCTCTAGTTCATATTCATCGTAGATAAACTGCTGCATCTCGTCTAGGTACGCGGTTGGCCGATCCATTATAAACTCCATCAACCTCTATATAAATGGTCAGAAATCAATATCCAGCGTACCATGATATCATCCAACGCTTACATCCTCTTGATATGGCAATAGTAAGCGTGACCAACCCAATTTAACTGTAGGTAGAGGATACGCAACACCCCAGAGCTCTATATTGCGCTCAATGCGATATACAGTCTCGCGGGCAACCCCTACGGCTTTGGCAATGCTTGCAACAGGCTCGGCAGTAGCTAAACGAATGACGATTCGATGAAGAATATCGTCGGGTAAGCGTCGAGGCATTTCCGAGGTCAATTGGGCGGTATGCTGAGGATGTAGTACGGTGCGGCTTAAAATTGCAAGTCACAACGATCTGCGCGACAGGGGGGCAATATCACGGCGGTTCTACGGGTCAATTGGATTAGGCAGGTCTCAAGAATTAATTTAGGGCCTTACATCGCCAATTGAACGGTGGGGGTTGACGTTTGGGCTAGATTGCTAGATATGACGTTGATGGGTGTCGTCGCTTGGCGGTGTCTCGATTAATTTCGCACTCACAATAGCACGAAGCCGCTAGCGGGAAATTTTTCTCCTAGCACAAGACTCCAATTTTTCCTCGTCTACATGATAATACTCTAGACAATAGAAAAATCTTTAGTTGATTCTACATTGGACAATAAAACTGCCCTAATGGTTTGAGTCTTCCCCCCTTTCAGCCCAGTCCTTGCTGCACTGTAAGCTGACCTCGACTTCGGCGCAAGAGTGGGCGTAGCCACGCCTCAAGTTCCACTCCAGTTGACAGAGATTGTTCATGACGTCCTTCTCTGAGAACTGTGCAGGTACCATGTAGGCCATTGTACCCTGACAAATATAGCAGCATTGTCTGGCTTTCATGGTCCTATCAAAGGCCTGTCCAGTCTCGGTCCACCTACCAAGAAAGTCAGGATGGGGTGTGCGTTTCATCTCGGCAATAGCTCGAGTTCGAGTCTCGTAGAGTCTAGATGTTTTATCTAGGCTACCCATAGAGCTTGGAAGGGTAATTCCTTGCTCGACTTGTTGGAGGGAGTAGTATGCGTTTTCGGCCAATGGAATATAGGTTTCCAGCCTGAGGTCCCGATCAGCTCTTCGGATGTCCCGAATTGCGGGCAGTCCCTGCCAATTTTCTTGGTTCGAGCCAACATAAAGTTCTCGACGGCCAATTTTGATGTGGTCACAGACAAAGAACATTTTGGGGGCGCCGTCGGCGACATTTTTTCTCAACATGAAATTTTTCCCATCTATCTGGGGAGCGGATGGTAATTTCAAATGTCTTCCGATATCGGCTTTTCACGGATTTATAGTTAGCACTGTAGCAACCAAATAAGAACTTGAAAATAGCCACGCAGTAATAGGCTGAAATATCAAGAGAATGGAAATGGAAGTTGAGACTTACCGAGAACGATATCACCATCCGCTGTGAGTTTCTTTAATATAACTGGGTGGTTGACTAATAGGCAAACTAGGAGCTGTCTTGGAGATGCAGTAGGCACTTTGCCGCCTTCTGAGACAGTATATTTCTCCTCTTGAAGCTCTAGTTTAGCCATGGCTCGTCCCCATGATTCATTGAGGCTTCGGAGTCCCTTGCTTGCATAGGCAAGCATCTCTCCAACAGTAGGCGCCTCTCCACTTTCCAGAAGCCGTTTGCTAGCTTTAACATCGTGGAAATTTTGGAGAATTTCTCTGAACTGCTCAAGAACTGGCTCTAGGAGAATGGCCATATGGTGGTAGACGCCTATGAGGAACTGAGTAACTAGACCTAACATCCAAATCAGCACTGGTCTGAATACCTACAGTTCCACAACTAGGTTTATGGAGTAAGAACTTCACATACCATTTTGGGCGTAGGGCCAACGTTTCACGAAAACATCCAAGTCCTGACGGAGAGATCTCGAAGCTTGGGAGTGCACTAGCAACTGTTCAGACCATTTCTCTCGGACTTTCTTAGCGGTCAGATTCGGGCTAGAATCAACTCTAGGTAGCCGGGCTGTACAGGCGCGGTTAAGGCGTTGAGTTGATGCCATCACTTTGGGTGGGGGGATGTTGGAGAAATCAGAGACGAGAGAACAGAATAGAGGTAGGAGAGGCAGTACTTATACTTAAGTGTTGCAATAAGTTCCTTTGCTATTGTGCTATTGAGAACTTAACATTAGACTATTATGTTATTGAGGCAGCTGAATAAAAATTATATTGTTTTGGAAAATACAAAGAAAACACGGATACCCAGCTACGCAATGGTAGCCCGAATGATAGCATCCTGCGGGGTCTTTACAGTTCTAACAAGCTCAACAGGGTAGTCGAGGACATTCCTAAGTTCGAAAGTGCGGCCAAATCTAAGCTCCGTAATCTCATCAGCGATTTTCGCGACGGAGAACTGCTGGCCCGAACGGTCTCCTGGCAGCTGGCCCCAGTTGTCGCTATCCGTCCTTAAATCACGCTCACCATCACCAAATTCATCCCTAGGGTAAAAGTCATAGATGAGGTAAACCCCGTTGGCAGTACCGCTCCTCCCAAATCTTATCACAACACAGAACCTTGTAGGCAACCAAGGTCCTCTCGCGGCATCTTCATAACTTCTAAAGTTCTCAACTTCATCACCCCAGTACTCAAGGGTTCCGATCTGGTGAAAGACAAAACCTCCGATTTCCGAATCGTCAGACTCATTCGATTTGGTACTGACCTCTGAGAAGTTAGCCTTACGGCTTCGATAAGGTACCGTAGGTTGGACGTTGGTGTTGACGCCGAGGACATTGTCCGAAACAAGTTCACGGTCGGTTTTGGGATCGTCGTCGTCTGCCCGCAATCCAAACGCTTCTGGGGCGATCCGATAAATCTCGCCGTTTCGATGGCTGCCAACGGGAATCCATGGAACTACAACCCGTTCCAGAGCATTCACAAGCCTGCCGCGGTCGGTATCGCTATTGTAGTTCATTGTGGTAATCATTGTCACCAGATCTTCTCGCGGAACTGGAACCATTTCCCGAGCCATCTCATTGTCCGCCCTCCTACTCGACCAGTCATAGTAGGCCATCTGATCGGCCTTAGCTGGCCATTTCTCACGAATGGCGTTTAATCTGCTACGCAATCCGTCATAGCCTTTTGCGTGCTGTTCGTTCCAGAAGGCCAAACATTCTTCATCGGTAGGAGGCATGATGAAGTAAGAGGAGATAATGCAGAATGATTGGAGTGACTTTTTCGAGGCGTCAGGGTGTCAAGGCGTAAGGTGGAGGATATGGTGGGGCGAATGCAGAACTGAGAAGTTCACAGGCTATATAGTTCAACGTTGCTCACTCACGTGGCCCAACAATATTGGTGCTATTGAGAAGATGACAATAGCGTATCTGCTGAGAGTCCAGTGATCGGTTTTGTTGGGGTCGCGTTAGCCTATTTAGGTCTGTAAGGCCGGGACTTCCTATTACAGCACCCCACTGTACGTTATTAGAAGGGATTTTTACTAAAATACCACGATTTCGAAAACTATTTACTGATCTACCACGATTTCGATTAGGCTTCCACCCTAGCCTATCACTGGCCCGGCTGAGTGGAGGGTAACTTGAAGAGGGTTGCTATGGCCATGTAATGTGGGCGGGCCCTTTCATCGTACGTACCCTGAAGTTGGCGCTGCACACTCCGTCACAGCCCATAATGTGAGCGAATTTCCTGTCCACTAATGGCTGACCGGTTGCCGGCTTAGATGCACCATGCATACCCGTCACCACACTTCGCCACCCCCTACTACGGGCGGCTGGGCGAAACGACAGACCGCAGCATCATCGCCCAATCGTCGGCAAACAAGAGACGCCACAAAGAACCAAGACCTACAGAGAAAGTAGTAGTCTCCTTTCGAACCAATGCAACCACAAAGAGTGGGCCCAGGACTTTGACCGGTCTTCCCACTATTAGGCGCCAATGTCAAGCCCAAGACAAACCAAATCACCCCAACCAGATTATCCTGGTATCTCCAGGTCATGGGGCCTAGCGTTTCCGCTGGGATGAGCAAATTTCCTGTCCATCACAGGGTGCCAGATAGCTGCAGGCTCAGTTCCAGGCATAAGGGCGCTCCAACCGCAGCGGACGCGAAAAGAAACAAAGCGACAGGTGAGTCCCACCTGCGGACGAAGTCCCAATATTTAGCTCAAAAAGACTGTTCCACTCCATATCACATCGCACACCACTAACGTGAGGGAATTTCCGGCACGGGCTCCGAGGTTTTGCTAGGATCAAGATCCTTCATAGCTGCCCAACGGACGGTAGATGACTTGCGACCACTTGGAAAAGTATGCAGGACAGTGTTCCCTGGGATTTGCCGTGCCGATGCTAGTCCCGCGCTCCCTCGCCACCCTGCACTATCACCGTACCGCTGCGTCATTATAAGCTGATAAACAGGGATAGCTGAGCTATGTGATCCGGATAGACCTGCAAATCCAGGTGAGGCCCGAAACTGAAGCCTAAGAGGAAAACTGAAAATGAAGCAAGGAGTCGCACTGCTCAGTTGTAGATGGCTGTATGGATTGGACGCCTTTGTATCTAGTTCTTGCACGCATGGGTGTGGCATAGCTGATTGATGCCTAAGGGTCGCGAATCCATCAGAGTTGGGTAGCACACCGATAGTTTGAAGGTCTCCAACTAGGGATCACCAACTGCCGCCTAATTCACCTACAAGTTCAACCCATCGGAGCTGATGCATCAACGGCCGGGTACAGAAATAGGCTCATATGTCCAGTACGGCCGATTGTTGTCAAGTAGCAAGCCGACTATTAGTGAGACCCCTGTGTCTTCGTAGCCACTGATGCCTGATAGTAACTTCGAAATAGGGAAAGACGTGTCAGCCTGAGACAGTATTAGTCTTCGCATGGAACGAGAGCGTCAGAAGACGAATTAGAGGAGAGGAGGGGGAAGGAGAAAATTGTCTCACCGGGGCCTGTGCAGAGCGGCATGGAAATGGGCAGGAACTTGATTGGCTGGGAGATGAGTGGGAGGAGCTACGAGGAGCCAGGAAGAGCCGAATGAGTGCAAAAAGCGAGTGGACAGAGAGAAGATCGAGGGAGAAATGGCGACGGATTTATACTCAAGGTTGGGGAGGGGAACGGCTATGTCGCTAGAGCGGCCACATGGCTTGGCAGCAGATTACGCGATGCGGGACCCCCCGTTTCCTGATATGGATTCGCCTACACGTAAATTACTATAATTATATTGCCTTTATGAATACAATATGACGACTTTACATTGAAGTCTCTCTGTCATCATTAAGCTATTACATTACTATCTAAACTCTAAGATCTACGCTACGATCTTACATATAATCTCAAACAAATTTGTAATAAATATTATGATATTTCAAGTTGGTAGAATTTATTTGCAGAAGTTTATGTCAATGCTAATAATTATAGAAGGTCTTTTTTAGAATTCATTTTTCTATGCCTTTTCTTTCTCTTTAATCATTGAGATGCAAGTTGCTTTCTGATTATTTTCTTAATATTTTTATAGTATCTCTCTGAAATCAGTATTAAACTTGTAAGACCGTAGCGTGGATCTTAGGGCTTAGCTAGTAGTGTGACGGCTTATAGACGATGGAGGCTCTTCGGCGTAG
>JAJDFE020000130.1:0-66211 GCA_021527465.2 Geoglossum glabrum
CTTTACACCAAAGCCGTCGTGCTTTTTGGTGTTTAGGGCTTAGGTAAGGTTTAATCCTTGCTTTGCGTCTACCTAACCCTGCTCTAACAAGGATTTTCTGTGTCGTTTGGCAATGAAGCTGATATCCACTCTTGGATGGAGTGGATAATGCGAGTACATTTTGTTCGTTATTGGCTTCTGCAATTCGACAAAGGTTTCTCTCATCCCAAGCAGTGGTTTTCCGTGGACGTCCAGTACGCTTTTTGTTGGCTGTTGGATTTTCAGGACGAAGCTGTGCACGACGAAGAATGGTATATATGGTAGAGCGAGGAAGAGCTTCAAGAATACTAATTTGACCATCGGATTTACCAGCTCTATGCCAGATAATAACAGCAGCTCTTTTGGTTTCAGGAACTTCCTTCCTTCTAGTTTTTGGTTTGGATGGCATTTTCGCTCAGAGAGTGGTAGGTTCGTAAAAATTTTTCAATTCTATTCATTGGGTAAAAGTCGCGAAAAAAAGCAAAGTGCCGCTAACTTCCTCACCACCATTGTACAATATTGTACATCCTCTGTGCAAAACACAGTGCCCCTGGCTTACATAACCCACCTGCCGCTGGCTGAGCCGCACCCCCTCTCGTAGCTCGTGACCATCCGCCATCGTTCATCGCAGGAACGCCGCAACACGATGCATCGCAGGAACTCCACCCTGCCATGCCTGCTGCTCGCCCTGATCGCCATCCTGGTCTTGGTGCTGCCGCGGGTGTCTGCTGTCCCGTCCAGAAATCACAGGGGACCGTCGCCGCCGTCATTCCAGCTCCCTCACCCTGTCCCGAAGCGGCCGATCGGTGAACGGCCGGGCTGGACTCGGCGCTTTTGCTACGCCTTCGTCCAGCGGCTCTCTGGGCTCGCAGGGAAGAAGCGTGTGTGCGCAGTGGATGACATCTCCCAAAGCAAGATACCAAAACAGCCGGGCTCTAGCCCACCCTTGAATCTACGCACGAAGTATGACGGGGATATCGTCTTGCGTTTTAATGTATCCACAGCCGATGAAGCAAAGGCGCTGGCTGAGGCTGCGTCCATTCTGTTCCTAGATATCTGGGGATCGAATAACGACTGGGTGGACATCCGGCTTGCGAAGGACGTTGTACGTATTGACCCTTCATCGGATCATGAACCAGTTGCTCACCGACCCTCTAGGTACCTCCCCTTCTTGGCCTCCTTCCACCATCCCTACAGCGCTCACATACCCCATTAATATATGACCTCACCCAGGCAGTCTCTCGGTCGTACCAATCGTCTTCCCCAAGTGACCAGTCTCCTCAGGTAACCCGCGGTAGCCACGTGTTCACCCACGATCTACACGCCTCCACCGGCACTACAGAAAACCCCTTTTTCAGCAACTATCAACCCATGTCCGTCATTATCCCGTGGATGAAGCTCCTCGCGGCTCTCTTTCCAACTCATGTTAGGATATTCAGCATCGGCCAGACATTCGAAGGCCGGGAAATTCCAGCTTTCCGCCTTGGGGTACGCCCCGCAGAAGACCGACAAGAACCACGCCAGCCCCGAAAAACAGTCCTCATATCTGGTGGTTCTCACGCACGAGAGTGGATCAGCGTATCTACTGTCAACTACATTGCAAATTCATTAATTACGTCGTATGGAAAGTCAGACTTGATTACCAAGCTACTAGACGAATTCGACTGGGTTATTATCCCAACCCTGAACGTTGATGGCTATGTATATACGTGGGAAAACGATCGGCTATGGCGAAAGAACAGACAAGATACAACCCTGAGATTCTGTCACGGTATTGATCTTGATCGAAGTTTCGGATTCCAGTGGGATGGATCTTCCAGAGGAAACCCTTGTTCGGAGAGCTTTTCGGGAGAATATGCCTTCCAGGCCGTGGAATCGCGTCGTCTCGCGGAATGGGCAAGGAATGAAAAGGATAACAACAACATCGACTTCGTTGGCTTTCTGGACTTTCACTCCTACTCCCAACAGATTTTGTACCCGTACTCGTACAGTTGCGGCAACCTACCTCCGTCGCTCGAAAATCTCGAGGAGCTTGCCATGGGTCTCGCGAAAGCGATTCGTATCTCCACCGGGGAGCCGTATAGTATTACTTCGGCATGCGAAGGCACCATCACTACGGAAAGCGGCCAGAGGTTGGTACACCCGCGCATGGAGACAGGCGGTGGCAGTGCCTTGGATTGGTTTTACCAGGAGCTAGGGGTGCGATATGCCTATCAGATCAAGCTACGGGATACAGGCAGTTATGGTTTTCTGTTGCCCGAAGAAAACATCCTTCCCACCGGTGAGGAGGCTCTGCATGCCATTGAATATTTTGGAAAGTTTCTGGAGAGCGGGATGCCATTTCCGGTAAACGAACCGAGTATGGAAGATGAACCGGAAGAGACTTCGACAGACCGGGTACCCGCTAAGATGGGGCCCGTGGAAGTTAATGATGATGGAGTGAAAGGCCTTGGAAATACGGAAGAGGAAGCAAATTGGGAGTTGAGGCGGCGGCGACGGAGATGAGTGAAGTCACGGCTGACCCCGGACGGGAGTAGGGCGTTATAGTGGCGTTTTTGAAAGGCTCTTTCCCTTTTCCTTCCCCCGCTACCTACGGCATTTGGACCATCGATATTTCGTATTCTCACCTTTCGACGGTATTCACCTGTCGAGCGACTTCTCTGAATTATCCTTCCCAAGCATATCCCACCACCCATCTATCCCTTACCCGTTGCTCTCGAGATGGCGAAAATAACGACGATCCATGCACCCACTCGCTCACCCACAGGACCTCACTCACCTTCCACCGTTTCCCCTTCCCATGTGCAGGAAGCAGCCGACCCGACTCTTGACCTCCGCCGCTCTCCATTCTCTTTTTCTCATTCTTTTCCCCTCTTAATTCGCATCCTTCATCCTCACGTATCTCGTTTACTAGTATCCTTCCGGATATTCTGCAAAGGGGATGGGGGCGGAGGAGGGGAAGGGGAAGGGGAAGCAGGGGATGGGGGGAAAAGAAAATCTGGATGTGGCTTTGGTGGCGGACCGGCTGTTTTCTACACGATGGGAATGGGTCGTGCAAAGATGTGGTGGATTCTGTGGGGTTGGGTTGGTGAGGGCATTGGTACGGAAAAGGCTCCCGGTTGTTTTACCTGCGGCGCATCGCCAGAACGCGGTTTTTAAAAAAAAAATTTTGTTTCGAAAAAATGAAGTGCCGGATATCTTTACATTCCTCTGAAGCTTTTTTTTTTTTTTCTTGTGGCCAGTTTTCCTCCCGCACTTTCTCTTCCCCGTTGTTCGGGGTTCTAATTTAATATGTACATGTACAAGAACAAGATATAGTAATTGAGGATAGAGATAAGGAAATTGTACAAAAATTCGGAGGGCAGGGATAGCAAGGGAAATACCAGGGAAAGAAGAAAAAAAAAAGGTCGATTTCACATTAAAACACCTTTTAGCCCCTAGGCAAGAAAAGAAAAAAAAAAAAAAAAGGGAACGTCAAATGCCAGGAAAAGCGGAATCTATGTAACTTATAGATATGCAGCGCCGCAAAGCCAGCCTCTAGCTCTCTTTTTATTTCTCCCCTCTGCCCTCTTCCCCCTTCCCCCCCTCCCCACCAAAAGGTCTTCCTCCAACACTTTCCAAACACCTCCCCAAAAGAAAAAAAAGGAAAAAAACACCCCCCCCCCCTTTTTTTTTTTTTTACTCTTCATACTTTCCACCTACGACAGAAATCTTTGAATTCTCCAACTTTTCCTTCAAAAACTCGTAAACGGTAAAAGTGACAGCCTGGCCGGGGGCAACGCGCATGATGCGGGGCGTAATGCCCTTGTAAAAGGCGTGGATACCCTCTTGCTTGAACATGTCGCGGGCAATGGTGGTGATGCGGGACACGGCGGTTTCGCCGGGGCGGGCGGGCGTCTTTTGGAGCCGCGTCTTGATGGTGTCGATGGGCGCGTTGGAGAGGGGGCCCATGGCGCCCGATACGAGGCCGATTATCATCGTTTTCCAGGATGGGAGTTCGGCGGTAGGGTCGGATTGGAGGCGTTGTAGGGTGCCTTTGAATTCGGTGTAGGCGGTAAAGTTTACTGTTTTTTTGTTGGGTGAGGGGGTTAACTACAAGAAAGCTTCTTTTTTTTCTTTCTCCTTTTGATTCTCAAGGGGGTGGCGAACCAGCTTGGTTGGTGCCCTGCCTCAGCGCTGTTAACGATACGCCGCGGTATAGCGCGCCAATTCCCTCTTCCTTCACGACAGTATATAGTGCGTGTGCGGCGTTTCGGTATTTTGGTATGTCCAGGGGGTCGGCCATGGAGTGGTGCTGCGCTTGTAGTCTAATTTTAACGACTTCCATGGGCGTCACGACTGCCACTGCTTCTGTGATGCCAGCTGATAGGCCGGCTGTTTGATTTCGGTATTAGCTCGTTAGCCCCCTTTGCCCTGCCATTTCCCCAATTGTTGGGGCTTGCCCTTACCGACAAAAGTAGATTGTCCAGCTACCTTGCCCGTCTCTTTGTTGGCAAGGAGTTTTTTGTAGAATTCGAAGGAGGTGAACCGGATGGCCATTTTAGGCACAATTCCTGTTACAACGGCACCAAGACCCTTATAGAGACCGAGAGGCGTTTCACGTCTCACGATTTCTGCTCCGGTTTTTAGGAAACCGCGTCGTTTGACCTATCCCGAGGCACGCTCAGCGAATGCGGCAGTTGTTCCCAAAGGCAATACTTACTCCAGGGGCGCGGGCTCTTTTCGACAGCTGCATCCGCACCTTGATTGTGTCTGCAAACCCACTGTTGGCACTTCAACTCCAGCTTTCGACTTGAGGCTATACGACCATACCTAACGGATGACAGACAAGCGCCTCCATCATTCCCGCTCCTCCTCCGGCTGCACAAACCGCCGTTTAGCACAACTAAACTAGGTGTACGCGACAGCTCCAGGGGAACACACCAATAAGATTTGTTGCAGCCGAGGCGGGCTTCTTGCCTCTACCATTGCTGTTCGCCGACATCCTGATGGAAAACAAGCACGATTGGAATGAGCACGAGACACACAAACACACAAAGGAGAGCGGCAAGGGGAAAAGAGCAGCAGGCACACAAAGATTGGCTATATTATGTAGTAGTTATGTACAGAACGAGAGCCGAGAATTGACCGTCGGCTCATGGCAAAGAGATTTTAGGTTCCATTCTCATCAGTCACGGCCAGGGAGGGTGGCCGAGCAGGGGCCATGGGCATGGACGAACGGAGCTTCAAGGGCGCGCGAGGGCGTTCGATTGGCGGGAGACTGCTGTTCCGCTAGGCTGGGGATGGATGGGGGATGGGACGGACGGGGATGGGCGGGGATGGACGGTCGATGGATACTACTGTGTGTGCGGGGATGGTGGGCGAGACTGCAGAGACCAAGCTCCAAGTGTACGGTATTGTACTAACGTCGACACCCTAAGTGCTATGGTACAAGCGCAAAAGCATGTTTTGCCCGCACTGCAGCAGAGAGCGGCTCTTGCCTCTGGTATTCGGTAATCCGTGTATTCCGCCCGTGCCTCTGACGTCGTCGCTGGCCGGCTGCATGTGACGTCGCTTCCGCTCTCCGTAACCAGCCGAGCTTCGCGCAACACGCGCTCCGGTCCTTTCCCGTCGCACCAGAGCTGCTGCCGAGGTCCTTTCTTTGCTGGCGTCACTGGGAGCTCTCTGAGCAGACGGACGGCAGGTTCGCCACATCACGCCGGAATTGGAATGTATCCCTTAGCGCTCTGCTCCGTGCTGGTGCGGTGCTGTGTTGGCTCCGTCGCACACTCTTCTATCCGCTATCCTATTCACGGTCCTATCCGCTATCCTATCCTAGTGCTTCGTACATACATACTCAGTCGCCTACATCCAGCACGACTCAATGCCTGGCTCTGCGGCTAGCTGATCGCAGTGTCTTCAACGCCGGCCAGGGCGCTTGGGCCTGGAGAATGCAACCTTCTCTTCTCGCTTTGGGCGGAACTCCTCCTCAATCACGGTGCCTGTGATCTCCAAAGGACTCGTCGCTTCCATCTGCGCAGCCCCGGAGTGAGCCTTCAAAATATTCACTCGGAAGAGGGGACTCCCGTACCTTTCTGGCAATCGTCAACCCTGCATCGCCAGCGGCGACGACAACCCCTCCGCGACATGAAGCATACAGCATGCGCTCCTTGACCTTGGATCCTGTCGGGCACGTGTAAATAAAGAGAATCGATGAGTCTGCTTTGCCCTCAGCGT
Organism: Geoglossum glabrum; assembly: GCA_021527465.2. Classification (NCBI taxonomy): domain Eukaryota; kingdom Fungi; phylum Ascomycota; class Geoglossomycetes; order Geoglossales; family Geoglossaceae; genus Geoglossum; species Geoglossum glabrum. The sequence continues at coordinate 6,235 of JAJDFE020000130.1, forward strand.
TGTGGCTGTATCTGAAAAACGAATATCGAGGATCCTGGTCCGAAATAGCTGTGGCAAGGCCATCTGCATCTGTCATGGTGGTTCCAGCTAGGTCAACTGTCTCTTGCTGAATATCGAGTTTCTGCCAAGGAGTCAGAACGGATACGGGAGGCCGCCGAAAAGTGCATCCCTGAGAGGGAGTTGTACCAACTGAACCAGATTACTACCACCTTCCCCTTCTAGTCCCTTCAAAGCCTGCAGTGCCTCATCCGTGAGAGGGAAATTGACACCACTACTAGTGTGACTTGACCTTGACGACGTCCCTATACTTGCCTCTGCTTCTGCCTGCTTGATGCCCTGGATCGCCTCCTCTTTCTCAGTCAGTGGCGCCTTCCTAGATGAAATACTAGCGTTAGTACTCCTGAAGACCCCAGTATTGTCTAGACGCACAACTCTACATGTTTATCATGCTTCCTAAACCCATCTGCAGTCAGTTCCCGCTTCGTAGTTGCGAATAAAGTCTCCCTAAATTTCTCAGTTCCCAATTCCCTCTGCAGCGTCAATCTTGTGGACGCGACCAGCATCTTCTGTCTCACATGCGCCGAATCAGGCACGTAGGTGATTAGGACAAACGGATCTGAGGAACCCGCATAGCGTCGAAGGACCACATAGACAGCCTCATTATCCTTGATGAGTTGGTCGAGTGTTGAGAGATCCGATTCGAAGTCCGGGGAGGTTGATGGGATGGTTTGTATGGGAACTAGCTTTTCATCTTTGACTCCAGCGATGAGGCCTCGTAGGGATGCATTGGAGAGGAGTTCTTTAAAGGCTTGATGGAGCTCCTCTGATGCGGTGATGCCGGACTGCATTGTTACTTGAACTATTGTCGCTGGGCGCCAACTTGCCCTGGTTCGAGGCTTAGTGGGGTTGGCGTTTGCGCGGGGCGGTATTTTGAGTCAGCACTAAGAGCGGCCCCGCATTTGAACCCGATGGTCTTCAAGGAGCTCGAAACACCATAACAAAGCGCAAGAATGGAGTACATTCGTGTTCCGGAAGGGACGGTCATCCCTCCTCTACATTTTGCTACTGTAGATCCTTATGTATACCGTGGCAGCTATCCCCGTCCTCTGTGCGAAGTTCCCCCAATACCCACCTCTGCAATGAACCCATGTTAATAGTTTCTATGAGCCAGGAATTTTCCGTTTCTCGAATCTCTCAAACTCAAGGCCATTCTCTCGCTGACTCCGGAGCCTTTGGACGACACACTAAAGCAATGGACAGCTGATCATGGAATTCGGCGGATACATATCAAACCGGAGAAGGGCCAGAAGAAGGGTGCGCCGCTGCAGCCGGCGCAAGCAAAGGCAGCGCTGGACATGATTCTCGATCCCCAGAATACTCCGATATACGTCCACTGTCTTAATGGAGCAGGTGATCTAAACTAATTGATAAAATGTGTGAACCAAACTAACGATTGGCGGTAGAAATCACATCTCTAGCCGTCTGTGCTCTGCGAAAGCACCAGCGCTGGACACATCCAACTATTTTTGCAGAAATGCTCCGTTTCTCTGAGATCCGTACCTCGTCGGAAGTCTTTCTGTTTCAAGACTTAGAATAGCAGATGTGATTTCCTCCCCGAGTAGCACTTCTATACCAATTGTACTAGCACATTAAACATGCAGATCAAACTTGCAACTCCGCACACACCTGCCCATGGTCTAGAATATCCAGCGCACTCACAAAGCCAACGCCATGGCCCAAGATAAACTTCGTTGATGGGGGGGAGCTCGGATCGGAAATCGGGTTAATCAGTCCTGACCCGGACAGCTAGGTGCTCAAGAAGCCCGACCACCGACCACATCAGCGAAAGCATTACTTCCTGTTGCTACTTGCCGCCTTCCGTCAGCGTATTCGGAACTCCCTAGTCATTCCAGTCCATACGTACTTAGTACACTTGCTGCAACTCCCGCAGGTCAAGCTGGTCGTCAAGGCCCCTCGAAACGTATCGCAGGCGCAATTCAGAAATTGAGACTTAACGACAGCCCCGCAAGCGTGTGTGATATAGTTGTAGCACATGGTCGGCGTATTGGGGGAGTACGTTCGATGAATTTTCTTTTGTGGGATTGGCAGGCCCGTTTTTGGTCAAGTCGAGTCAGTGGAGGATACGGTCAGTCGCTTTGGGTGCGGATCTAGGCGAGTGTTTATGCTTGGAGTCTTTAGTTGAGTGAGAGGCGGGCTGGACTTTATCTGCGTCCATCCCCCTTTATGTGAGGCCCCGTCGTTTGTAGGCAGAGCTCTAACCACTTAGACCCTCCCACAGCCTCTGCCCATCCCACAAGAAGCCAGACGAACCATGGAGGCAAGCAGGGCGAACAACCAAGCACCGATCCTCGGCGGCCATGATCGATTCGTTAGACATCGAGGGCGGATGTGGACCCCTCATCTCCGATGGAAGGGTGGACTGTTGAAGATCTCGAACCGGGCAGTGTAAGAAAATGATTGCTATCACGTATCACAAAGAGCTACAGCGCAACTCCTGACACGAGACAAGGCGGGTCGGCTTGACAAGTCAACGGGCGGGACACAAAACTGACTGCGGGAGAGCGAGAGTGATCGAAGCAACTATCCGTCGATTTTTGCCTTGTTCCCGAGTGAAAGAAATTCAGCGTTCGTCGGGCCGCCCGACTATCTAAGACCCAGCTTTGATACGCCACCGCAGAATAGGGAGAGTAAACAAAAAAGAATAATTTGGTGAGCGAGGCCCCAAACCATGCGTTGTGAAAAAAGTGAGGCGTGGCCCAGCGAATTGTTATCGCCGCAAGAACCCGCCCTCGAGAACACCATAAAAATGAGGGTATGATCAGCATGCTCGCTCTTTTGCCGCACGCCTCGGGTTTCGACACAGAATCGCTGTCACTGGGTCTTTTTGGATCATGGTGATACGGTGGGGACAGATGATAGCAGCCTTCCTTAAGTTGCAAACACTGAGTCCGCCAATGGCCTGATCTGCCTGCGACCTACAGTTGCATCCTGAGGACGCACGATCATGTAGCAGAGTATGTAGATGGCAGGTCGGGACCTTCTTCATGCGTCCTCTCGCTCGTATATCGTAAACTCATACTCTGTGCTGGCCTCGACTTGCACACCCCTTGGCACCGGCACGCCAGCAAACGCCTCCAGCTCATCCTGACTCATTTCCAACCATTTAATCCCCTCAGGGCTCTCGCTCTGCCTGCTGAGGTCCAAAGGGAAGAAGGTGTCGCAATCGAAATCAGATCGGATGCGTGTCAACAGGATCCTCCTCGTCTCGGGCAGAGACAGAGCGGACTTATACACCTCAGCCCCTCCAATCACAAACACCTTGCCTATCCGGGGTTTCTGTCCCCCGCTGCCTTCTGCCGTAGGCCCCTTGAAATGTCCTCGCAGCAGTTCCACCGCAGCTTCCAAACTCCCCGCGACATGAGGTCCCTCAAAGGAACCATCGTGGCTCTCCAGATCAGCTGCACCAGGATTGTGCGAGATCACCACGTTTACTCTATTTTTCAGTGGCCTGAACTTTTGTGGTATGCTCTGCCAGGTCTTACGCCCCATGATCACGGCGTTGGTCTCGCCGGGAGATGTGCTCGCTGAAGTGACCCGTGCAAAGTAGGCCATCTCGTTTTTTAGACCCTGCCAAGGTAGGGAGCCCCGGAGGCCGATGCCCATTGAGCGTGTGGCGGCGACGATAATGGTGATTGTTGGCGTCCGTGAGGCCATTATGGGATGATCGGGCATGACTTTATTGTTCGTTGTACGGGGTCGTTTTCGTCGGGGCTGATTTGGAGGTTTAAACTTTATTTTCGCTGTTTGCACAACAGTGACAAACTTCTCGCACTGTATTCCGTGCAACACTATATACTGGGAAGCTTGGGAGGTACCATCAGAAAGTGATCTTTCCTCTTAGCTGGACACGTCAGAGGCCCGCTTTTCTAGGCACAAACAGAGTGCAATTCAGAAGTTTTGTCGTTTCAACAGCCTCTGGAGTGCTTCCCCCACTGCTTTGGCGTCATCATCTGTCCCAGGTGTCCCCTGGGCACCATCCACCGAATTCAGCTGACCAAATAGCCACGCCTCCTTCAAAGATCTGGTTAATGAAAGTATGTCCTCCGCTGAGCGAACCTTTCCGGTGCACACGTCCGTCAATCAGTATCGTGACATTTCATCGCCGCGCTAAACCTGCGAAACACAGAGCGACCGGGATTTGACCGCACAATGTCTAGCTTACCAAAGCGGCCGTCTGTACTTCAATCTCATATGCTTCCACAGCCGTAGTATTACGATCTTTGCCCTCAACCTGGCCGTCGGTTAGCTGGGTCGTTCCCGGGATACCTCTCCCATGCACGTACTGGAGCCAGGGCGAGTATAGCCTCAAATCTCTTGAGGAGTTGGACGATATAAGTTCCGGAGCGCTCTACAGGGACCAGTCAGCGGGGCAGCAAGTGCGAGAGCAATTTCGCATCTACCAAGCAGCGCAGTTGACGTTCTTAGTGAGGCGTCCATGATCGGCGGCGATCACGCCTTGAAATGTTGTGTGATGGCTATTCGTCGCTTCCGTACGCAACTAAGAAGTGGTCTACGGAGCACAGATGATGCACCGGATCTCGGAGGATTCTAACGCCGATCTACACATCATACACAAACTACTACGTCGTGCTTCCTTCGTGATGTTGGATAACGAGATAACATTGGACTAAGCAATACATTGCTGGTAATAGCCTTACGCTGATTTCGTGCTAGATGGCTAGTAGTGATCTGGTTTGCGCATGCCGTGGCCCTTTTGCTGAAGCCTGTCACTGCCAATTGCTCCCCCAACCTTCTCCATAAGCTCCCCGACCTTGGAATCTATGCCAGCCGTGGATGTCAGTATCAATCGCAGTGGCGACTTGAGTGGGCCAATATATCTACTTACCCCTGCCGTCGTCTCCGGTATTTCCATACGAAGTGTTACTCTTTCCATACGACCCCGAGTCGTCCTCATCCCTAGTGTTTCCGGACGAATAAGTGTTACCTTTGCCGTAAGATCCCGAATTATCGTCATCGCCAGTATTTCCAGAGTACCCCTTACGTCCAGACCCATGGGTAGGCCCACCCTCGGTGTTCCCGGACAAATAAGTGTCGCTTTTGCTGTGGGACCCCGAGTTGTAACCATCTCCAGTATTCCGAGAGGAGTAGGTGTCGCTTTTGCCGTACGACCCCGAATTATCATCATCTCCAGTCTTTCTAGACGAGTATGTGTTGTCTTTGCTGTACGATCCCGAATTGTCATCGCCTCCAGTATTTCCAGACGAATAGCCCTTGTGCCCGGACCCATGAGTTGGTTCATCTACAGTGTTTCCAGATGAGTATGTGTTACTTTTGCCATAGGACCCAGAGTTTTCATCATTTCCAGTTTTTCCAGAAGAGTAGGTATTCCCTTTACTGTACGATCCCGAATTGTCATCGTCTCCAGTATTTCCGGACAAATAGCCCTTGCGGCTAGACCCGTAAGTGGGTTCATCTACAGTGTTTCCAGACGGGTATGTGTTACTTTTGCCATAGGACCCATCATCTCCAGTATTTCCAGAAGAGTAGGTGTTGCCTTTACTGTGCGACCCCGAATTGTCGTCATCTCCAGTATTTCCGGACGAATAGCCCATGCGCCCAGACCCGTAAGTGGGTTCGTCTCCAGTGTTTCCAGACGAGTAGGTATCACCGGTGGACCCATAGGGGTCAGAACCTCCAGTACTTTTCTATGATGTGGCGTTAGATAGAAAATGCTAAGCTAGAATGCGACTAAACATACGCCATAGTCACTAGAAGTCTGTTTATCGTCATCGCCACGGCGCCCACCCCCATAGGTACGGGACTATGCCACTATTAGTCAGCCAGCATTATCGAGCTCGAACTCGCCAGACGTCGGCCATACACCACTGTCACCGCTATACTCACGGGAGCCCTAGCGAGGGGATCAGCAGAGGGGACATGGCATGAAAGAATGGTTCAAGTCACTCACAGTATCTTCGTCGTTGTATCCAGACATGATTTCTTAGGTTGGTAGTTTGATTGTTCTCGCGTGCAGTTGGTATTTTGTCACTACTAGGCAGAATCTGGGTTGGCATGAGGGGAAATAGAGACGTATATAATGCTTGCGGGCTACTGAGTTGTGCAATTGCGTCACTGTATCATTCTGCGACTAAGAGTCTCTAATTGCAAGACATGACGACTGAATACCCCGCTTTCCCGCGAACAATGGCAATTGGGGCGACTGAAACCAGTCCATCAGTGCCCAGGCGCTCGACACCGGTCGTGCCAAAAACCGGAGATTGGACGTCTGCATTCAGCCAGGTATCGGGCTAGGCAAGGGAGTGCGCAGCACGATGCTGCATTACGCAAGATGGCAGGAACTCCACACGTCCATGAGACACAGCGACTGCGATCTGCCAGATCGATCGAGTGGGAGGCAAATGCAACCGAGACGGGGAGATGGACTGGAGCCGAGCCACAACAAGCGCATCTCGCCCCACCCACTCATCTCACATACTTGTTCTGGGGATCCGTTTAGCTCCAGCCTGCAACAGAGGGACTGTCCGACTCACCATAAATCGCTTGTGGAAATCTGATCGCAATAAATCCTACACCCCGATTAGCAAATCATATACCGCGGACACACAGCTTGACTCAGGCACTAAGCTCACATTAACAAATTCCTTTTTCCTCTTATCTTCAGTTCCGCGGGCTTGGTTTTTGAATACCACATCGTCATCCCAGCTGAAAAAGACGCGTTAGCACGTCCTTGATTCAATAGATCGGCTCTAAGCTTGCACATACCGGCGCTTGACATGGAAGTCTTGCGCATTGAGGAGTGGATTTCCCCTCGCAATGTCGTGCTCTCGCTGCGCCTCGGCCTCGGCCGCCTTCTGGCGCTCCTGTATGTCACTGGTTAAAATTCGTTCTACTTTGGACCTGTCTAGACTCGTAGGAAATACCTCATTTTCTCTCTGCTCTGCTCTTTCCTTTTTGATTTTCTCCAGCTCTCGAAGCAATTCCGCAGTCTCATCTTCATCATCCTCATCACTAGCGTATATGTTAAGAGGGGCCTCCAGAGAAGGTGAGACAGCACAACGTTTCAGTGTAGACGTACCTATCATCTTCACTACTGCTCCCTTCAGCTCCATCTGAATCTGCATCAATGTCTCTGGTCTCCTCTAATATTCGACGTCGCTTAGTCCCAACGTCCTCTTCCTCGCTCACGGCATCGCCGGGGTTCGGCTCTAGTTGTCGCTTTGCAGTGCTGGACTCTTCGGATCCGCCACTATCTGCTTCATTACTCCCCTTCGCCTTCGCGAAGTGAACAGCTTCCGCCCTCAACAGTTCCGCTCTAAGGTCTCGAACTTCGCGGTCCGCATCTCCACCTTGACCGGGTTGCCTTTGTCTATATCAGTCTCTGGATACCCACAAGAGCCCACTCTCAAGAGACAACATACCGAACTTTCAACTGGGTATGAGCAGGGAGGAGCCGTTGATGGTATGCAGGCCCTCGAAGGGTCTCTTTACCGCGAGCCTATCCAAGTTCAGATTCGGTCAGGAAACAGACGCGTCGGAGTCACTTACGGGGTCAAACGTAGGCCTATGCGCTACTCGAGCATCAGTAATACTGTAGTTTTAACTTGCTTTTGCGGTCATACCTGTGGTCATAGTTGGTTTTCGAGGAGCTCACGAAGCTCGCTAGAGATATTAAATCGCAATTAGTCAGCACACCAGGCAACAGATTCCACCCAATACGAAGGCAGCAGCCAAAAGTTGCTGCCCCAACTAAAATTTTGCGACTCTCAGCTTCTTGCACTACTTAAATAGAATCAAAGACACTCACTACACTGGTGGACTCCTCCTTGCCTTTGGCCAGTTTTTTTCCCTTCTACACTTGAAGCTCTACCCTCCAAATTTAGGTCTGTTTTACGCTTGTTGACGTGCATATGTAGAGTGATGATTTGTAACTATTCATCCTGAGTTATCTACTTGCTTTTTGTGATGGGAAATAATCTTATTAGTAAATATAGAGTGTAAAGAATTTACTGAGGAATGTTAGCTATCAGCAACCAGCAGCGGGGCGCCCAAACCAAGTACATGTACATAGAATGAACATCACGCGCGTGTGTGGAGTGCTGAGTAAGCGCGATGCTGATCTGATCGAATAACTAACACCTTAGGGATTATCTTGTTCAAGCCACAAAATCCTCCACCCACCCGAGCCGCTAACTATTCAGCGGTTCCCGTTGCACTTCAACATGCCCAGAGAGCCGGAGCCCTCTCTCAACGAACGTTCTTTCATCCTTCAAGCTCTAAGAGAGAATATCCGAGTTGACGGCCGCAGCTTTGACTCCTTTCGAGGGCTGGACCTTAGTTTTGGCGATGAGTATGGTGTTGCAGACGTCAAGCTAGGCAAGACGAGGCAAGACTCTACCCCAAAGCAGCTTTGGGGTCAAGCTAATGGGAGCTCCGTAGAGTTATTGCTCGGATATCTGCTGAGGTCACAAAGCCTTTTCCGGATCGTCTCTTTGATGGTATCTTTACAATCACCACCGAGCTCAGTCCTATTGCATCCCCGGCTTTTGAAGTAGGGAGGTGAGAACACTCACACCCTCGACAAACTGCTATCGTTCCTAAACCTAATTAGAACTGCAGACAGACAGACCAGGAGGTCATTCTCTCGCGGGCTCTAGAGAAAGCCATTCGCCGCTCGAGTGCCCTAGACACAGAGTCGCTATGCATTATCGCAGGGCAGAAATGCTGGAATGTACGGGCTGATGTGCATTTGCTAGACTACGATGGCGGGCTCATTGACGCAAGCTGCATCGCAGTGATTGCAGCTCTACAGCACTTCCGTCGTCCAGATGTCAGTATTGAAGGTGATGACGTAACAATTTATACAATGGAGGAGCGAGTCCCTGTGCCTTTATCACTCCTACACTATCCAGTCTGTGTCACATTCTCCTTGTTTCTTGGGGGGGAGGTTGTCCTGATTGATGCTACTCTACAAGAAGAGATGCTCAGAGATGGCGAGCTAACTATTGCAATCAACCGCTATGGGGAAATATGCCAGATAGCCAAACTGGGGGGCGTTGCGATGGAGGCACTGGCAATATTAAATTGTGCAAATGTAGCATTGGTCAAAGCCCAGGAGATTACTCAATTCATTTCCAAGACATTGGAAGAGGATCTAAAAGCAAAAAACCCAAGCGGTCTTTTAGCGGAACTGAGCGCTGAGAATGAGAGATAATACTTTTTTTTATTCCGCCATAAACATCCCCCCCCAGTTTCACTAAAAACAAGCTCTCTCCAGTGACCTCTAAACAGGATGCAAAGTCGTGCATCTCAGGAGAAGGCCCCGTCCTCAAAACTATTAAAAAACAAAGGGAGAAAAAGAAAGAGAAAAAACCATTAACTTCTCGGGAAGAGCAAAGGTACTCGGCTGCTCGCTCGGGTATGTGTAAACTCGAACAATAAAAATATTGTAGAACGCTGAGAAGAGCGAAAAAAAAAATAATAATCCCAAAAAGAAAACAGCTAGAGACTAGCGTAGGAGGGGTTACAGATGCAAGAGTTCTATGAATTTGTGCCCTAAAAATGCCGACCTCAAGACCCACCGCTAGAGAAACCTCTAAAAACCAAAATACATAAAAAGGAAATATAGATAAAACGGGGAGAGGCTCTATAGACTATATGTGGCGCCTTTAGGCAGTAGAATTGCCCATAACTTTAAGTATCCTCTAACTCTTTAATGTATTTGACAAACGACTTCTTATGAATCTGAAGTTATATTAGCTGTGTATCTAGATTTCCGTGGGGTACCTACCAAACCAGCATAATGCCCATCACTCAGCACACAGATGTATCTCAACCCGAGTTTCACAAAGCACTCATATACAAGATCCATAGGCGACCTGACCTCCAGCGCTACTGGTGCCTTCAAGTTGTTAGTAAATTTTTACTGCCCGGAGCGAGGGACTGAGCTTACCGGGTCTATGTAAGGCGTGAAGTCTGTTGGATCAGCATCCGGTTCATCTTCTGCGTCAGAACCTTCCCATCTTATATGAGTTGCCATTAAGCATAGGCTATTTTCCTCATTCTCGAGTTTATCAAGAGCGAACTCCAAATCTGGCGCAGGGATTAAGCCGACGAGGGTCTTGTTCCTCACTATTGGTAGGCCACCATCAATCTCTCCAGCCATGTGCAGGCCGTCGAGCTTTCCCCTTAGTTCCCTAGCCAAAATGAGAGGAGAGAGTGAGATATCGATGATACGCTCTTCGCGGACCCGCGGAATGATGTCGCCTAGCTCTCCAGTAAAAATAGGCCGGACTTTATTGTCAAGGAACGGGTATGAATTCATATCCGTGAGCAGATCCTAATTTGGGTCAAATTCATTCTGAGACATGGAGCTAGGATAGGTTTGCACTTACGTAGATGCTATGTGGCTCCAGTGCATCAGCAGTCCATTTCGAAACAAGTATAGCTATGGAGAAAGGCAGGACATGGTCGAGACTTCCAGTGAGCTCAAAAAGTATCACGGCGAGAGTGACTGATAGCCTTGTGACCCCGCACATGGTCGCGCCAGCAGCAACCATAGCATAGACCCCAGGTACGACACAAGTTGAACTTCCCTCGGAGGGACAAGTCCCGAATATAGCTGCGTCCGGGAATTTAAAGAGCAGGTACTGAATCGTATGGCCCACGATTCTGCCCATCAGTCCGCCAACAACCATCGATGGTACATAGATCCCCGCAGGAACCTTAATACCGAAAGTGACAACCGTAAGCAAGCTTTTTATAACGAAAGCAATAGAGAGATAGTATATCACTTCGGGAATCTTCTCCACTGGCGGACAAAGCCCAGTACTCGAGCCCTGTTCGCAGGGGCTAGCCAACTCAAGGAGGAGCTCAGTGACGGCCAGCTTTGTGTACCTGTTCCAGAAGCTTACGATACCAGATATAAGTGCAACCAGGACTACCTCAAACAACGGCCATCTCCTGACGAACGATATACGCCGAAAAGTCCTTGCCCAAATCCTACTTGCTTTGATGAAGAGGGCACCAGCGGCACCTCCTAGGACTCCCAGCAAGACAAAGGCAATCATTTCGAAAAATCTCCAGTCACCCATGTATCTAACTTCGAACAAGACGATCTTATTTGTGCCATATGGATTAAGAAACTTGAGCGAGAGCGCTGCCGCCTAACAGGGTTAGGGTGCACTGGGATATAGGAATCGGGTGAAAGGATGGCAACTTACAATACAACAGAAGAATGTCCTGAAAAGCGTCTTCGGCGGAAAATAGTAACTGTAGGAATATGCTTAGCAAGAGGATACACCCGGGGTCATCAGATGAACAACTTGCCTGACTTCCTCTAGACTGAAAAGTACACCTCCAATCGGAGCCCCAAATGCAACAGCGACACCACTTGCAGCGCTTGCACTAAGTACTTCTCTCCGTTTTCCGTCGTTATGATTGTACTTTGAGAACATTCTGCAAGCGATATTGCCAACACATGTGGCAATGTGAACATACGGTCCCTCCTTCCCGAGGCTAAGACCAGACGCCACACTCAGTATCAAGGCCAGCGTCTTTATGACGAGTGTCTTTACTCCGAGGTACCCATGCAAGACAAAGCCACTGAGAATAACCTTGACTTCAGCGACACCACTTCCGGCAGCCGAGTAGTAAGTCATCGCAGGAGATGAGTGCGAGTCGGTTTGATGTGTAGGACTTGTGCCCCGTTTTCTCGAAGCTTCATCGTTTTTATCATAATGCCTCCGAACGTCTGCTCCTAGGTTCTCATCTAAAGTCGAAAGCCGCACTGCCGGCGGTACAACCGTCCGCGTTGTTAAAGTTAGTATGCAGGACGCTGTTGCAAGTAATACGACAAGGGTGACGTATGCGGAAAAATCTATCCACCGGTTATCAAAGTTGGTGTGCCGAAAAATTTGTGACCACGATGCCCACGAATCGCAAACGTCAGAATCTAAGCAGCACTTCCTTTTGCTGTAATACCAACCATCACTGCAGAAGCCTTCCTTGATATCAAACATCGCAGTTTCGGTGACGTCCACAAAGTATGCTATGGTAGCAGTAATACAGCCGATAATGGCAACAAGAAGCCATCCTTGAGCGCCGTCAAACCACACCACTAGCTTTCCTCGAACACCCTTGCGACTTCGTAGAGCTTTCACTCGGAACGCATCCGCAATGCTGTCGTGTACCCAGTCAGTCGATGTGAACTGGTCGTACCAAACCCTATCATCGTTATAAGACTCTCCTTGGAAAAGCGAGGGTATTGAACCGTCCAAGCCCCCGCGGGTATAATTATGTTGCCGCTCTGAAATTAGAGCACTAGTGAGTCGTTGAGAGAAGGACCCGGACCGGCTGTGATGCATCAGTCGCCGAATGCTGTTGGAATTACTTTGGTGTCTGGACAGGAGCGGCCGTGGCGTTGGTGAGATACTGGTGTATTTCCGAACTGTAGAATCTGCATTGTCTAGCAGGCTAGAGTGCTCATCTATATTTGTGTTGCGTCTCGTGGGCCTGCGACTGTGTAGGGAAAGGTCAAGATCTGGCGTTTGAGCAATGCGTATTCGCCGAGCGAAGCTCGGAGAAGTCGGTGTCGGAACCTCGCTTTGGTGATCCGACATGTTGTCCTCGCCGTGATCGTATAAAGAAGGCTGGTGGTTGGAGGGTACGGATCGAGCCATCTCGAGGAAGGTGGCAGAGCACTGCACTTGGTTGGCAAAAGCACACCTCAACACCTGAAAGAAACACGATGGAGACGATAAAGGCGATTCATATTTCTAAAGGGGAGGGCAGGGAGATTCCGATCAGCAGGGCCTCATCGGAGGATGTTGGTCGGGGTCTTACGACGTTGTCTCGGAGACTGAGGAATCAAAGACACAAGCCCACAAACGACCGGCCAAAAGAGTGAACGGGAGACAAGGGCGCGCGCAAGAAACACACAACTCAGTCGCCCTTTGGGAGGCCGTGAAGGATCCCGACTACTCCGGCAGAACTGAAGATGGTATATATGAACGTATGTACATCATATCCCAGAGTGGGACTCAATAAATTGTGATGTGAGATGTGAGCGCCCGATACGTCCAATACGATCCTCCAAACTCAATACGCTCAATCAACTCACAAGTAGCATGTAGCACTGCGTACGCGAGACACCCCTTGCTGGAGGCCGGTGCAGGGTTCCGCTGTGGTGGGGAGCCACCTAAAGAGGGCCAGCCACAAGCAGGGCCTTGCGAGCCTGACCAAGTCAAATGATCTCTCCCTCCATCGACCAGAAAGCTGACCGTGGGGGACAAATTTGTCGGACGGTTTCTGATAGTCGTGCTGATAGTCTTGTTGATAAGTCCCGCAGCACTGTTGCAAGTATTTTGTACAGAGGACGGAGTAGATTTCCATAGCTTTCTACTCCGTACAGAGTACAGCCGCTGGCATTCCGCGACAGGCCCAATGACCAGGCACGCGCTGACCGCTTCCGGGTCAGGCAGGCCCTTCAAGGTGAGTTTGGCATTGGCATTTCATTTCTGGATCTCGTTCGGCACGGTGCTTAACGCTCTCCCGCCTGAAGGCGCTCGACCAGTTTGTACTGTTTGGGGATTCGATTACACAGTTTGCCAACAGTCAGGAACGCGGGTTTGCATTTGCATCTGCACTCCAGGATGGTGAGAATGTCCCCTGGTCTCCACTGAGGAACGACTCTACAGAAGCTAAATATTCGGGCCAGCTTACATCAGACGTCTGGATGTGGTAAACAGAGGGTTGAGGTCAGTCTCTCCCCGAAACCAGCACGACCAGCCTTTGACGGGTAACACACAGTGGTTACAACACATCGTGGGCTCTGGATAGCTTGCCGGAGCTCATTCCACCTCCAAGTCATACCAGAATCAAGTTTTTGGTTAGAGAACTGCGAATGCTTAAGGGCGCCGTTCGGGCTAACTTTTTGCTCTGGTAGACTGTGTGGTTTGGTGCCAATGATGCTATGTTGCCAGGATATGAACCGCATGTTGCCCCTGACCAATATCGCCGTAACTTGATCTCTATCATCACCCATCCGGTAGTTCAAGCGCAACGCCCGAGGATTCTCCTAATCACTCCACCGCCTGTAGATGAGTACGCGCTTGCTGATTCTGGGATGGGTGGATCTCGAACAGCGGAATGCACGAGATTGTATGCAGAAATAAGCGTGAGAGTCGGCGAGGAGCTTGGAGTTGCCGTCTTGGACATATGGACCTATCTTATGGAGAAGTCGGGCTGGCAACCCGGCACCCCGCTAAACGGCTCCCTAGCGGCACCACGGAGCTGGGCATTCTCCCAATTTTTCGTTGATGGTGAATCACTCTCCGTCTCCAGGAATCGTCTTATTGCTGCTAACCATGCGATGCCCTATCCACCAGGACTCCATTTCTCCCCGACGGCATACAGGTTTCTATTCGACAGGGTAATAAGCATAATCCAGTCAAAGTGGCCAGACCAAATCCCAGATATCTCCCCTAGGACCCGCGATGGAATATTTAGTGGCGTTCTATACCCCGTAGATTAGCAATCTCTGCAGCACATCCCTCCCCAGACGGCGGGCGCTCCTCCATGTAAGCAGCCCGCGCCATAGGGTTGCGTCATACGGGGTGTAGTGATCAGTGGGCTCCCGCCCGTCATCCAGAGGCAGTTTAGGGCAGTCTAAGGCAATTTAGGATCTACGGCGAAGTAGTTCGCGTATCACTCCTTCTAATTTTGGCTTCCTGCCACCTACTCCAACAAATGCCCCATTCCCTCCGCATTCCGTGCAGACACCTGAAACACCGCCCCCTATCGCCCACTAGTACTGGCTAAGCCGCATGGCGTTTCTAGAGGCCCATCGGCCACTCTGAGCACCACCACCCTTCCTCGCAAGTTGCTCGCAAAGAACGCACGATATTCGATCCCCGCTGCTCAGCCAAGCTCGGAACTACGACCGTTGATAGTAGCAGAGTCTAGGCTTTCCAGCGTCTTTACCCCTAGTTTACCATCGCATCGAGCATCGAATTGCCCCATCTAATTGGCTACTGGCAGTTAGCGAACAGCAGGACAGCCTACCCTTCGCCATCACATTGACCTGACCAAGCCTACCAAAACCGGGAAATCTGCAAAGATCATTGTGGTAGACGGCCCCGGAGCCCAGGCGTTGCCCGCCGAGGAAGGGTGGGGACGGCTTGCGCCCGTCACTCGGACCCGGTGGACGAAGGACAAGTCGTTGAAGGAGCCACCTCAGCGCGGTGGAGGCTGGGCCTCATACATTTCGATTGAAGTGGAGAAAAAACGGGAAATAGCCGTATTGTGTGGTGTAGGGCAAACGAGGGTTGTGTAACGGGGATGGAGCCTCAGTCCGCTCTGTCATCTGTGTCATCTCGTGAGAGTATCTGGCGTCTACATGCAGAGATGAGAAACGTCCAGGTAGTACAGGCAGAACACGCTGAGCGCCTTATGCGGCTTGAGAGGCGTCAAGATGATGACGCCAGAATGAAGTCCGTCTGGGGTACTTCATCCCCTTTTCCAACTCTGCTGGGCAGTAGCACTCCACAACAAGGCATGCAATACCGCGCGGATATCCTTCTAGTAATATGCTTACATTGGCGTAGAACCCACCCACAATCCACCACCGGGTCCGCTCTCTGGCTTTGACGAGGAGCACCAGCATAGTCTCTTGGGCAGCCTCCAACTTGACCAAGATGATCTACCGAGACGAGGTGCATCGCGTGCTAACAGCGTTCGGTTTGATGAGAGCGCTATTCAGGCGCACTGGATGCAAGGCTCTCGTTCATCAGGTGATTTCTACCCCCCGAGGACTGGCAGCGGCCTTGGTGGTCATGCGATGACAGAGCGATCATCATCATACAAATCGGATGGGCGACACAGCTCGGCCGGACATTCGGTTCATTCAACCCATTCAGCCCGGGCTAACAGCCTTGGCCTTAATACAAATTTCCTCCTCGACCAGGACGCAGCATTGAAAATATCTGGGCCCGCGCCCGGTCTCTTTATACTAGGCCCCGTACCATCAATTATAAGATGCTGGTTGGACACAAATTTCTCTCACGAGACGCTTTTATACGCGGTCGTATGCACCGGGTCATGCAAATCATCGTTGGATTATCGCCTCGTAGACAGCTTAGGGCTAAGGGACCAAATGAGGAGGGATGGAACCGGCGGGTACAAAATTAAGCTACCGGTCTACCTCCCAGAAGCAGTTATTCAGCGGTCGTCATCAAGTTCAAGCAGTCCCACGTCACAACTCCCGACGCTGACTGTAGACTTCACGATAACCAACCGCGAACCGAATGCTGCAAAGGCAAAAGCCATTCAGATATTCCTTGGCAGTGACACTCTTAGAGCGCACAGTGCAGATGTATTGTTATCACAAAGTGTCCTCACACTTTTTAGTGACGACCGCAATAAGTTATCAGTTCCTCTTGTGCGACCGGAGGACGATGGCCTTTTCACGGGACTTTATACAACGGACGCCATCACAGAACCTACAAGCTCTGCGGCGATAGCTCCAACTCCAACCCTGGGTGAAATAGCTCAGATGCCGGCTCCAATTGGTGTTAACCGTCTCACCAGAGGTGGGTCAGCGAGTGGCAATGACTCTGGCATCAGCATCAATGTGCATACGAAGCTGAATAATAAATGCACTGAATCGTCTTCCCCAGCTTCATCTCCAGTAACAATGGGATCTTCCGAAATGTCCGCGGTGAGCGTTGCGCGAACTCCTATGCGAGATGGTTCTGGACGTAGCAACGACAGAGCTGTTGGTCACGTAACCTCTTCCAACAGTATGCCCCCGTCTAACTCTAATGATGTCGCCAGGGATGAGGGCTTCGAAAGTAGGCCCTCAGAGGATAGTCACAGTGACTGGAGTCAGCGAGAGCAAAAAGTCGAGGCCGACGGTGAGAATGGTTTCCAGAGAATATCCACCCGACAGTCGTGTAGCGGCGTTTGGGCTTCATGGAGACGTGACATGGGCCAAAACCCGAAGAGAGATGGCCAGAGTGACGCCCCTGTTGACGTTATCAATACAGGGAGTGGATATCGACGGCCAGGGCGTGGGCGCGGTATGAAAGTGCTACGTCCATCTAAACCGTTGGCATCTACGTCTCCGCGAACGTCCTCGGTACCCCAGACAGGTTCTCACATTGATGGTAACTCTTCTACTACACAAGAAGGGTCTAGGGACCAGCCTTCCCCAAAGGTTTCGCACGAAGCTCGCCCCTGGAAATCTAGAAACTCCACAGCCGGAAATGGAGTCGCAACTTCCAGAGTAAAGGAATTCCACACCCCATCAAAACCTAGGTCACCAAACCCCATCGGTGGTGCTTCTGCATTTGCATGGTTGAAACCGGGCCAGCAGAAACAGTCCGCAGCCGCTGCAGAATAGGGCACGGTAGTTTATACATACGTTTGGAGATGGCTGGTGCAGCACCCAACACATACATTACCCCGAAAACAGAGGCGGCTCACAGGACGACTACGTCAGCAAGCGTAGTGCTTCCACGCCACCGCGCAATGAGTAACGCTGCAATTGCTACTGCGGCACCCAACTGTACTATTAATAAGAGAAAACGTTTATTGTAGCCACTAGTGCATTTGCCTGAGAGCCTTTTTATCCCCAACCACATGTCCCCTTAGCCTTAGCCTCCGCCTCCGTACTCTTGTAGAGTAGCGTAGCTCTAATCAAAACCACAACATCAAGCCCCTTTTTGCACGCCATGCAGAATGTTCTTGTTCTTAAGGACGTACGGGGTTATCTCTAGATCTTGCATAATTTTTCCAGGGAAGATTTCGTATTCGATTTCGTATCCCTAACTAGCTTTGAAACCTTTTTAAATCTAAGATTGACTCGGTTAGTTTTCAACCACGGCCAAAATTTGTGTACGCAGTGAAGGGGGGGACTTACTCGCTGATACCCGCATCGCCCATGCACTCAAACAAAAAACTTTCACTTGTCGTAATGACAGCGCCCTCCCTCCTAAGCCTATCAAGCGCAATAGGGACTTCCTGCGGGTTGCAGCTACTCACGCCATCTGCTAGAACGTAGACTTTATGGCCGTTGGCTAGGAGGTCGAGAGCTGTTTGCGTGACGCAGATATGGCTTTCTAACATCCGTCTACTGTCAGCACTACAGTAGTGAGGTTCCCGCCCTAGATCCCCCTAAAAATATCCAAACACAAAATCACATAAAGTTATCAAGAAAGCTAGAAAGTGCTACATTCCGGGTCCTCTTCCCCAGAGAGAGGGGGGCAGGTTCTCTCTTTTTAACATACCTATGCCCACAATCGCAATCTCGTGTGGGCCATTCTCTGGCTTGAAGTGCCTCTGGAGATCCGGCACCCACATGGAAAACAGCGATTTGTCAACGCATACAACCGCGTTCCCAAGGCTGAGCTCCGGACATGTCTCGCCCAGTTTGGTACGGCTCTGTGTGGTTGCGTAAATGGGTATATTTAAGATTTCGCCTGTTTTTTATTTTTATTTTATGAGCCTTTTGATCAGGAAGGGATTGGGGCCTCCCTGGGAAAAATATGTGTAAAAAGGTGGAAAATGAAAAATAGGGATGGAGCTGTCGTTTTTGAGGGGAGGGAGGGGGGGGTTTTCAATACTGGCGGATATCATCTTCCGCGTCGTGTCGAGGCTATTGTTTCTGGCCAGTTATTAAATGGTCGGATGCGGTGGGTGGATCGGCGACATTACACTGAAGAGTATTCCCAGATTGCAGGGCGGAACTTCTCTTGGAGATCGCAGATGAATAGTGCCGGTTTGACTGTCGTATCGTGAGATTAGGATCGAGGTTACTTGGGGGAAGTGCATACGGAGACGGCGGCTTGCCATTTTTGCCGTCTTTGGTCTGAGTGGGTACGAGATTCCTTGAGTCAAAGCGAGAGATCGACTGCGCCTGTCTTCCCTTTTCTAGTCGGAGTCGCAATGGTCAATGGATGTTGTTCATGTTTGTCCTGGGCCGAGTGGGGTGAGAACTGTGGACGTCGATTTACCGAGGTGTACCCTCATTGTGGTCGCACAAGCCCTTTGTACTGCGTGCATGTATGGGGTTACGAAAGACGGTTCTGATTGAACTTGATGAACGGGAGCAAGTTGTATTTCTACGTTCGTGTCCGCTATTGCTACAAAGATCGTAACGTAAACATGCCGAACCAATCCACCCCTAGGATAGATGTGACATTGCCTAGCTAGATCTCCATCTTCTTGACTTTAGATGCCGCAAGCCATCCGTTATTTCCAGCTGCAGTCTGTTTAGTGATTTGGTAGAGCTCGTCGATAAACGCTGGGACGAATGTCCCCGGCCCTTTGACGTCTTCACGAAGCGCGGCATGTTCTGCAGCTATCTCAAATAGCAAAATACCCGCAAGAGCTGCAAGTAATTTGTCTTCTCGCTGGATTACGAGGCAGGAGGCGAGAGCAGTTCCGAGAGTGCACCCGCTCTATATTAAATGAGTATTTGTAGTTCATTGCCGACGCAGTTGTCCACTCACACCAGTAATTTTACCCAGGTATCTGGTGATATCAATACCGTCAGCTCGCAAAGGGATACATTAGGGACCCGCACGAGGTAAGTAGAGGCGACCCGAGAGTAACTCACTCATGGCCATTACCTGAAGTCCAAGAAATGTTAGAGTAGCTATCAAACGAGAGTCAAGGGTGCATACTTATCGCATATGTTCTCTCTCCATCACTCAGGAAGTCGGTGGGACCTGTCATTAAGATAACATTTCCTTGAATACATTAGCATCTTCCTGTGTCCCGTATGGAATAAAATATCTCTACTCTCTCTTAAGGCCAACTTCTTGACTAATTTGGCTCTATCAATATCTGTCAAGGCAGTGCTGCCACTATCAACTCCACCACGCTGCCGCGCACCTCCTTCACCAAGCACGGACTTAATTTCTTGTTCGTTCCCTTTGATCATATCAAAATAACCTTCAGATAGGAGACGATTAACAGCATCTTTGCGGGCTTGCGTTGCCCCCGCGCCAACAGGATCGAAGACGACAGGGCCGCCATAATTGTTATACGTGTGTAGAGCTATAACGTAATCTTCAATAACGGTGGGTGTTACCGTGCCCATGTTGATGACTAGAGCTCCTCTTAACTTAGCAAGATCGGCAGCTTCCCCGCCATAATTTGACATAATTGGACTTGCCCCACTAAGATGTACTTAGCTATAGTTGTCAATTTGAAAAAAGGGCAATATACTTACATGGCTAATGCCACATTCGCGGCGAAGTTCTGCACGACGAGATTTGTCATGTTGTGGCAGAGCGGCCTAGCTTGTCCGAGCTTTCTGACAATAGCTGAAACGCTCTGTACAAGGGTTTCACGGTCTGCAAATTTCTTACCCTTCAGACCATTTGCGGTGGCGAACGCCGGCAGCTTTCGGAGAAGTCCTTTTATCTCCTCCGCAGCCGCTTTGGAATCTGGGGCTCCAATGATGGGGCTGACCACTGCAATCCCATCTAAAGCTTTGAACGAAGCTTTGGATTGGTAAATAATCCGTTGGACGTTTGAGGAGTTGATCCCACCAATAGCAACAGCCGACACCTTCTCATCCATTGCAGAGAGAGCGCCGAGCACCTTCTTAACGCCCGCAGTTCCAATAATTGATTTGGAGTCAGTCTCCCTATTGATGGCAGCACTATCAATGAGCAGCAATACGTACGAGAGAGGAGACATGAAGGCTGGATGGGACTTACGTTTTAGTAGCAAACAAGGTCCCAATCCCCACGTAGTTGGCACCCCCCTTTGCTGCTCGTACAGCCTCATCAACTGAAGAGACAGAGACACCGATAATAGCCTTATCGCCTAGCAGCTTACGTGCAGTCGGGAGATCTAGGGAGCAAGATGTTAGAGCTGTATAGCTACACACGACTATAAGAGCCAACGTTCACCTAGGTCATCCTGCCCAATATGAACTCCTTCTGCGCCGACTGCTAGAGCAACGTCGATGCGGTCGTTGATGATCAAGGGAATATTATACTGCCTTGTAACAGCGTGGAGTGCCTTCGCAACACGTACAAGCTCGCCAGTTTCACTAGTCTTGTCGCGAAACTGGACAATCGTAACGCCTAGACCATGGTGAGCTTTGATCGACTATGAATGAACGCCCTTGCATTGCATTACCCCCTTGGACGGCGCCCTGCACAGTCTTTACAAGGTCACGGCCTCTGAGAATGGGCTCGGTTGAGTCCGTAACCAAGTACAGGGAGTAGTCAACTAGCATGTTGTCTGCCATAGAACAGAAGAATGATATAAGAATAGTGTCTGCGCGTTGAAGGAAGGTGTAAGTCACAGAAATGTCTGAATACTACACAACGGTTTACCTTATAAACACTCTGTGTAGTTCAGCAGATATGCGGGCGGGAAATTTTGCCAGCCGACTTTCTATGTCCAATGGAATATGGGCGTGCGTTCACATCTGCTAGGTGTCTTTCGTAGGTCTAGTAGTCGACGACTGCTGCTGGTGTTAGCCCTCTAGATACTTGGGATTAGGGCTTCCGGGGCCGTCCAGGCCCGGCCTGCCCGCCACGGCCTCTGCTATTCCGCCATAACATCTAATGAGCGAGCTGGCAGCAGTTATGTTGGGCTTCTTTATTTTATTTTCATTTTTATTTTATCTTGTTGCCATACGGGGGGTAAGTCGAAGGTCCACGGTCCCGTGTTCTGACAAGCGTGAAAATTTCTTGCCTACATAAAGCCAAATTTCCTATCCGCTTCCTCCTGCACCCATCAACATCCCCTCCAGAAATACTCCAACGAGCTTCTGACAGCGAAATCCGATAGCTGCCAATACTGCACTACCGTACAAGACATCCTTTGAGATTCTTTGGGTCTTGTCACATAACCAGCGTTACCTCAACGCCCCAGACTCTTGAAATCCCGTCTCACCTCGTTCTTGGACGCTGGACTCACATATCCCCATCTCAAAAGAGCCACCCCTCATCGGCCGGACGACACTGCGGTATATGTATTTCACGCCCTACGCCAACGATTTCAGACATCAGCCGCCTCTCAAGCTGCAAACATTTCGCATACATCGGATACCCTGTAGCACATACGCAAGCACGAACGGCTAGCCCCAGGCTCACGTCTTTGTCAACCTGTCACTTGTCCAACACTAATACTGGTTTCGTACTTTCTCCTCTTCTGGCGATATCGTTTTGCCTCGGTCGCCTCTACTGCACTTTGCAACTATCGCCTGTGGTGTGCAGTCAACGCATGTCTTCGGCTTCGCTCGCGGTCTCGTCATTTTATTTGTATTCTCTTCTTGCACTCTCTCTTCTCCGGTAGATACAGCAATACCTTTCCACCACAGTCATGGCTACCGTCAATATTCGTAGGGTATGCTCGCCCCAGAACAATCTCGTGCTAATGTTGCCGTAGTCACAAAGCCCTAAAAAGAAACTAAGACTGACGTGTCTCATAGGATGTCACAGACCCCTTCTATCGTTACAAGATGGAGCGCCTGCAATCCAAGATTGAAGGGAAAGGCAACGGCATCAAGACTGTCATAGTTAACTTGAGTGGCGTCGCTCAGTCCCTTAGCCGCCCGCCATCCTGTGAGCCGCCCCACCCTCTAAGACTCTGGCTAAAGCTGAACCATATGTTCCCAGATGTGATCAAATACTTTGGCTTTGAGCTTGGTGCCCAGACAAATACCAATCCTTCGGATGATCGGTGGATTATTAATGGCGCACATGAGGCCTCAAAGCTCCAAGACTACCTTGACGGTTTCATCGGAAGGTTTGTTCTCTGCAAGATGTGCAGGAACCCCGAGACAGACGTAGTTATCAAAGATGGCGGCATCGTTCTGGATTGCAAAGCATGCGGTCAACGCTCCAATGTCGATCTCAGGCTCAAGCTCAGCTCTTTCATCCTGAAGAACCAGCCTAAGAAAGGTAAAAAGGACAAGTCTAGTAAGAAATCAAGGAAAGACAGGGACCAAGACAAGACCAGCGAGACAAATGGAAATGGCCGTATCGGTAGCCCGGGTGATAGCAACTCCGATAATGGTGAAGGTGAAAATGGTGACCTTGCCATTGATGCAGGAAGCGATGATGAACTCACTCGTCGCATAAATGCCGAAGCCAAGGAGATTGAACAGCCCGCTGAAGTAAAGGACGACGAGTGGGCATTCGATGTCTCCGAGGAGGCCGTCAAAGCTCGTGCCAACCAACTTCCCGAGGACTTGAAGCGTGCTCTTGTTATTGGCGATGAAGACGACGATGATGGCGAAGGCGAAGCTGGTGGCAATTCTGCTTACGCCCAACTCGGAAGCTGGATCATTAGCTCTGCGAAAGAGAAATCAGGTGGAGTCGGTGGGGTTGACGATGTCGACATCTACGTCAAGGCAAAAGAATTAGGCATCGAGACGAAGCACCGTACTCTCGCGGTACTAGCACAGGCGATCTTCGACGAGAATATTGTCAAGCAGATTCCTAAGAGAGCAAGTATGCTTAAGAAGGTATACACCGTAACCTACATCCTGGGCTTGACACGCTGCTTACCCGTCGTTAGATGATTACTTCAGATCGTCACGAGAAAGCCTTCTTGGGTGGAACGGAGCGTTTCGTAGGCAAGGATAATCCACAGCTTATTCCTCAAGTGCCTGCAATTCTGATGACCTACTATCAACACGAACTCATCTCGGAGGAAGTCGTCAAGAAGTGGGGCACACGAGCCAGTAAGAAATATGTTGGCGATATTACCATAAGCAGAAAGGTCCGCAAGTCTGCTGAAAAGTTTTTGGAATGGCTCGAAAATGCAGAGAGCGAAGAGGAAAGTGAAGAGGAGACTTAAGAATGAGGTCGTCTGGTATCTTCTGTTTGTTATACTTGCTTCACTCTGGCTTGGTTGTCCCCAAAATTTTCTATCAAAGCCCAGTACACGAAAGGGATTATGACTCTTTTCGCCATCAGTTACCTCCACACTCTCTACTTCTGTTCGGCGACACACTAAAAGTCTTTTTCGAGCTTCTCAATACGTCTGGTATTATAACACTCCACTCATTAGATGACTACGGTTTGAAACACCGAATGCCGCAATAAAATTTGCTTTTACATTATACATTTTCCCAAGCCACAACTGGCTCAAAGACAAATCCTGCCACCTGAGGCGGATTTTGCGCAGCGCCACGGATATTCTTAGTCCACATGTTCAGCCACACAGCGTCAGCATTAACCAACGAAAGTACTTTTTGGATATCCTCCCTGCTGTCCAGCATGTCTGAGAACAAATCCAGCATGTCATCAAACATATCATCGTCAATCCTAACGTACTCCACAATCGCCATTAGGAGCTTGACAAGGGCATTCCGCACTTGGTGGCTGGGGGTAAAGATCCCCCTTCCCGAGCGTCTTGTTTCCATCTGAAGTTTACGGTGTATGTTCCGATAGAGATTTTTGATGTCTCGCCATTCGGTCTGTACTCTAGAGGACATGAAGTCTCCCGCGCACGCACAGATTTTGCACACAGCTTCGGCCGCTGCCACAACAACGAAGTGTTGGTCATCATACAGTCGCTTTATAACAGTAGGCCAGACGTCGTTAATGAGCGGGAGGAATTCGTTTTCGTTGGCATGCAAGGTGTTACAGGCCGTTGTTAATAGGTTCAATAGCTGTCTGCGGAACGTTGGCGATTCATGTGTGAGGTAATGCTGTCCTAAACGCGCGATTTTCTGTACCATCTGGTACACCTTGCTGGTTCTGGGTTGTCTTTCCTCTGTGTCTTCTGGCTGAGCTAGGGATCTTCCTGTCTCGACATCCTCCTCGCTGTTGCCGGTTTTCCACGGCTCCTTTGGAGCTTCCCTAGATGTTTGATCATCAGCACTATCTAACGGCTCAGAGCGCCTCCGCCTCGAGTCTTCGAGCAATCTGCAGACTTGGTGAATAGTCCGCTGTTGAACAGGTGCCTTCCCACGATTAGCTCCAGCTCCGGACTCAATTGCGATAGCAACACCCCTTGAGCTTTCGTCCACAATGCCTTCTAACGCGGAAAACAAAAGCGCCACCAGCTGAGGGTAGCCATGAAAACTATCCAGTGCAGCAAATATACTACCAACGAGATCTTCGAGAAAAGGTAAAAGTGGAGGACCGGTCAGCTTTATCATCATTAACAAGACTTTCGGGGCCTGGGGTGATATATCAAATGTGTTAAGTTTTAGAGAGACTGCGTTTACGAGGTAATCGACATTACTGACAAGTAAATCGCTAACGCTGGTGTATCCACAGGCTTGGGTCGTAATGTTGAGAGAAGTGAAGGCGTGGCTCCTAAGGACCTCATTTGATGAACCAGCCAAGTGAACCATGGAGTAAAGAGAATCGACAAGTTCGAGGCGAAACCCTCCCCCGAGCTGCCCGGCTTCTAGTGCGATAGCCTCCAGAGCAAGACCATAAAGTCGCCAGTCCATTCGATCGCCATCTCCTGATCGTGAAAGTAGGGCCAAAGCAAGGGAGTAGAGCTCCTCTATGAGCTGGACGCGAACGTTTATATTGGAGGAGCCAGCGGAAATTACATCTTCCATGAAAATACTCTCACTAGACGCACTTTGGAGAAGCTTTAGAGATAGCCAGAAGGAAGCTAGAAGGTCGTCACCGGAAGCATCGCGGATATGATCTAGCAATTCCCTTGCAATAACAAGGGAAGAGCCCGATCCGCCCAGCTGTTGGAGCAAAAATTCCAAGTCTTGAAGGGTCCCATTCTGGCTTTTATGATTTAGTAATAGGGGCTGAAATTTTATATTGGCAATGGGTCCCTTTGCTGATAGCCATTGATCGACTGTCCCTTCTGACTGCTCACTTGTCTCCCGTAATAAAAGCTGTTTGGGGTGTGCCTGCAGCCCGAATAAAATACTGTCTCGTAAGTTCGTGGCCAGAGAATTCTCCACTATCTCGGACCGCTCCCCAAGCTCAGAAAGGAGACGAAATGATATAGACAGCTGCGTTATCGCGTTTCGCCTAACTCCATCGTCGTTCGAGTGCATGAGCCTGGGTAGTGCCATAACCCATGTATGCATAGAAGATTGAATTTGCTCCACTATGTTGTGGTCAGTCAATGCTAGCCGTTTCAAGGCCGCCTGACCCTCGAAAGTGCTGTCGTTTGACAAAACAATCAGCGTCTCTACCATCATCCCCACTGCCGAAGACAGGGACTGGCAGCAGTCCTCCAGAACAACAAGGCAAAGCTGAAGCAACGCATGCCGAACTACAGGTTTCTCGTGGTTCCGCAACTTAACAACGTTACCTAAAGCAAGTTTGACCTGCGGGGCGTTGGCCTTTGATTGGGATGAAGTTGTCCTGGTTCCATGAGAGGAGAGCTTTAGTTGAGAATCTGCCATAACACATTTCAACGAGGCCGAGAGAACCTGAAGACCGCGTTCTAACACCCTGTAAGATCGTCTTGCGGAAGTAGTTGGCTGTAAACATTTGGTGATTTTAGAGACGACTCCTGGGAAAACGCCAACTAGGGTCTCCCTGTCGGCAGACGATTGAAAGGCCTCTAGAGCTGCCAATGCACCGAACTGCAAGTCGAATGAGCTGCTGTCCGTAACGGCGTCCAACACCACTGCTACAGCGTGGCCAAGAGGCGGAAGGTTAGCCATGTCGGTAGGCCAGATCCTGCTTTCCGAGTTCGCCATTGATCTAAAGAGACTCGTCAGGCAGTGGAACGCCGCGACCTTCAGTTCTTCAGACGTCCCCACATCACCAACTCCCGCCGGCCTCCCACCAGCAATAAAAGTCAGGAGTATAAGAAGTTGCTTGGCTAATTCATTTGACACATTCCGGTTCCAACAGTTCAACAAGAGAACATCCAGGCAGTTCAACGCCAGCTCCAGTGCGCGCTCGGGTAGCAGTCGGCTCTGGCGAAATATGTGAGAGAGGGGAAAGAACACGTAGTCACCGAGGGCACTATCAAGAGACCGTGAATCCCTATTCAGGGCTTCCAGGAGGATACCAAGAGCCCGTATAACAGCTTTGGCATCAGCCCTCTGCGACCCGAAGCTGAGCGCAACTTGACTGAGGTCCACACAGGCAGGTTTGAGCTGCATACAAAAGCTTCAGCGACAGGTCTCTCTAGTTTTATGCATGTAATTTGCACCACTTACAGTTGAGAACACTTGGTTTCTCGTTCTCGAACCCATCAGAGACGTGTCTTTCTACTCTGATACAGCGACTTCTGGACGCACCTATGCTTACCTAAAACTCAGTCTCGCGCTTACTCAGCACCCACTCTCATTGCTATCGCTCCATTTCTTGACCCACGCCATCTAATGTTCTATTCATTCCTGACAGACTCCCCTGAACATACATCCTGCTCCATCATGCCCAGGTTCTCGAGCCGGCAAGCCCCAAAGGCTCTCTACCATCGCAATGTGCCCCCATTCAGCTTCATCAGGCGGATTCATCTTGTATAACTGGATTCATCAAGAAACGATATAGTGTTGCAATGAAGTGCAGTGTGAAAATTATTCTCTTCAGTCGCATGCTTGCGGCGGCATTACTAAAGTCGCTGGTGGCATTACCGCGACTCTTAGGGTTAAAATCAATATCCATAACCAGCTCAGTAAAATACCTGACCTGTGCTCTCAGACAAAACAGGCACACCGTGATGCTTTTTATGTGGAAGCTGGACGTACCCCGCACCCCGAACTCAAGTCAACATGTCGATCCAAGATGTGCGGCGGTTGTTGGGTTGGGCCGGGCAGAATTAGAGAATTTAGGGAGTTGGGGAATTTGGGTATAGGTATAGATAGTGCGGTAACGTGCCCGTGGTGACTCTGATTGGCTGGGTCGACATTTTGCACACAGTGGGGTACTCTGTACAGAGTACTTGTACCAGTCCATTAGAACAGATCGCAAGCCAGCTTCATTGAATTCTGACAACGCTGGCATTTCCCCGTCTATGGCAGGCCTGGGCTGCCTCCGGTAATAAGGGAGTCGAACATCGGATCCCCCCGTACAGCCAGAAATGGCTGCCCCACCCTCCGCCCGCAAATCCATCACAGCTCTTCTCCACCAAACCTCACTAACCGATCACGAAGAGGTGCTAGAAGCCGCTAACACCGCACTCAAGGAGTCAGGGACTAACGTTGAGGCGCTTCATGCGAAAATTATAGCTTTACTGAGGCTGGATCGGTATGAAGACGCGTTGAGAGTGCTGGAGGAGGGAGGAGACCGCCAAAAAGAGAGGGCAGCGCTAGAGTGGGCTTATGCACTCTATAAGGTTGGGCGGTATGCGGATGCTGAGGGCGCTGCAATGAGGTCAGGTGGGAAGAGCCGAGGCTTGAATCATGTAGTAGCGCAGACTGTGGGTTTGTTTTTTTATGTGTTTTGTCCGGGGTAGTGGCTGAAGATTTGGGAGCTTACGATAAACCGTAGTACTACCGGCTGGAAAACTTCTCGAAGGCGGCAGAGATTTACAGGCAACTGTCTAAGGATCTCTCTGGTGCGGTGGAGAACGAGGACAACGATCTCCGGATCAACAGCAGAGCCACTGACGCACAATTGGAGTGGTCGAGCCAGGGCCAGTTAGTGCAGAAGAGGCGGCCGGGTAGAGAGGACTTGGAAGCATTCGAGATAGCATATAACACTGCTTGTGGAAGTATTGCGAGAGGGGAACTGGGACAAGGGGAGGTGTTGTTGAGAAGAGCGAAAGGTAGTCATTGTTTGGGGAGTCCCGCAACACTCGGAAATTACTGACGGCAATTATCAATACCAGATCTGTGCAATGCGCTGGAGGAACTGTCCGACGAGGAGAAGATGGCTGAGATTCTCCCAATCGCCGTCCAGCAGATCTACGTCTTGATCAGGCTGGGCAAGATTCAGGAGGCTGAGAAGCTTTCGTCTGAGATATCCATTGAGGGGTAAGGACTTTACTAGAGTATAACCGGTACTGTAGATGCTGATGCGTTACCTTTAGCATTCCTGAGGCTTCTACTAAGATGATCGCCCAGAATAACTCCCTGGTCGCCACAGAACAGCCGACCAACCCTTATCTTGCTCACAGGGTATTTCACTCCTCACCCCCAATACCTAAGACCGGGAGACCTTTCGGATTTCAGTCTAGCCTCCTCCGCCGTAACAACTACACTATCGAACTAGTATCCCTCAAGTACGCGGGGGTTGTCAAGTCTACTGCTAGATACCTCTCTGAGCACACCTCCCCAACTCTCTCTGCAGACGTGAACTCTATATCGGTCATTAATGCTGCCGCGCATGCTCAAAACCAGATCGGCAAGGCAGGGCTTAAGAAGATACTCCCTTTACTCGAGAAACGGTGTAACGACGTTGGCCTAGTCATTTTAGTCCTTCAATTGTACTTGCTAACCAATAACCATGGCTCTGCCATTTCCACACTTGAATCATTCTTCAAGCTTCTAGAGGCATCTCCCGCGCCAACTGACCAAGACGTGCGTTTCGCTCCTGGTCTTATTGGTATCCTTGTCTCTCTATACTCTCTGCAGGGTCGAAAATCACAAACACGAACGGAGCTCGCAAAGGCCGCCTCGTACTGGCGACGAAAATTAAAACCCTCTCCAGCTCTACTCAGAGCAGCTGGCAAAGCGCTTCTGGAATCCCCGAAAACCGAAGACCGAGTTGCAGCGGCCGAAATATTCAAGGACCTCAAGAGCCAAGACCCTACTGACCGTCTCTCAATAGCTGGATACATTGCCTCACACGTCACGCCATCTTCAGACCTCTCGAAATTTCAGGTGGACATTGATGGATTGGGTCCCATCCCGCGCGTGGACGCCGCAGCGCTCGAAGAAGCTGGAGTCCCGCATATTCCCACTGCTAGCAGTGGCATCTCTAAGAAACGAATCGCAGACACCGCGGACGAGCTCCCGCCAACGAGGAAACGCGTCCGCAAGTCACGCCTTCCCAAGGACTACGATCCTAATAAGCTTCCGGATCCGGAACGGTGGCTACCGCTCCGCGACCGATCGAGTTACAGGCCAAAGGGCAAAAAGGGAAAGGCGAGGGCAGCTGCAGCAACCCAAGGGGGCGCTGCTAATCCGGAAAAGGATGGTGAGAAAATTGAATTGGTGGGTGGTACTGGAGTCGTGAAGGTTGAGAAAGCTGGTGGCGGCGGTAAAGCAAAGAAGAAAAAGGTGAAGGGTGCCAAGTGGTAGTCGTGCCCAGCTCAGCCTGGTCGCCCCGTTCAGTTGCGCGTACAATCAGGGCTGCGGACACTACAGTGCTCCCGGTGCTTGCTTGGGTGTCTTTTTTACTCTCCTGCACGGAAGAAGACAAGAGTTTGTGATTGCCGGCCCAGAGAGCTATAAAGTGTCCCTACTAGCACTACGCGAAGCATCACAATAGAAGAAATAGCCATACCGCCGAAATGCATTGTACGCAGTGTATGTACACGGCACGAGGCGGAGTTGCAGAGCGATGCGCGCTCGTCATCGTCATCATCATCGTCATCGTCATCATCATCATCATCACCACCATAGACATGGTCACTCTCCGAACATCCCAACCTAGTGATACATGCGGTGAGGCACCTAAGGAGAGCCAGAAGTATGAAAGAGAGTAATGACCACCCATTTTCGGACCAATCGCCATCCTTTTCTTTGCGTGACAAAAATTGAAAGGAAAATTGTTAGTTAGCCTTGCGGCAAGACCATTAATGCAGAACCATCATATGCACCCACCCATCATTTTGTAGTGAACGTGCTTTTTTTCTTTTTCTTGATAGACTCGCAAATCCCAGCCAAAGTACTTTCCTGCAAACAGATGCATTACCAAGTGCGCCGGCGAATGGGCCTCCCTGAAGGCCGAGTTCCGAATCCGTTGCTCCATTTCACACAAGACCTCTTTTGCGAATGTGAGAAAACACCAGGAGACATCTCTGCTGAGGTAATTAACGCAACACTAGCCATGTCATGTTCCGCAGTACAAGAAGAACGCCTGAATCGCCGTAATGAAGCCCAAGAGCTGTGCGAATTATGCAGATTCCGATCATGCGTATCAATCGATTCAATGGTTCATGGGCTCGCATTCTCGAGACGCAACTGCATCTGGTCTACGTCGGAATCGCTTGCCATGTTCGAATCGTTATCCCATTCTTCTTCGTCTATTAGCCCCTGCTCCTCTGGGGTGTACAATTGGGAGTCAAATGTACCAGATGCAACCTCGTCACCTTCCTCAAGCATGAGCTTTTCTAGGTTGGATTTTAAGGCTAGCAGATGACCTTTGTCAGCATCTTCAAATTACAGCGCCAGGAGTCAAGCCAACCTACACTCAAGCCTAATAGCAAAATCTTCCTCCTCCTCTTCAAAATATGGCCTACAGAGATTGAGAACCCGGAGGATACTCTGCATGAGCTTCGCATCTGCGGGCTTCTGACAAGCCACCCATTTGACATCGAGGTAGTTCATGCACCTTTCAGCAAGAGCTTTAGCTGTGTCAAGGCGCCGGTTTGGGTAGCGGTCCTGCGCGCTATAGTCGAAGACAAGTTGGTTCAAAAACATTTCCGTGTCTTCACGCACAGATCCTTCGCAGAATGTGAGCAACGGTGGCGCCCAAAACGGGCACATTTCTATGACGCGATGCCGGATGAACAATGGGCTCTGGTGAATCCGCCTGTTTTCGGTTTCCGCTAGGGTCCGGAAAAACTGTAGGTGATCCCTGCCTCCATTGTCGCCGATTGTATCCATGTCTTGTGCGGTGCGAGTGATAAGATCCCTAATCTCCGAGTGGACGGGAGCATACTGGCAAAAGACAACTGCACCGTGAAGGTAAGCCCCTGCGAGCGATGCAGGCTCAATTGCAATACCCGAGGTAATCGTCTTGAAGACGTACATGAGCATGTTAAGGCCAGGCTCTGCCAATATCATCTGAGTTAGAATCGCCTTGGCCGCTCCTGGATTTTGATTGAGGTCCAGTATCTTCGTGAGGAAGATCAGGCAATTCGTCTTCCTCATGTAGAGGTAGAAGTAGTGAAGTTCCCGCTTTGTAAGAGGATAGAGCTCACTTGGGGGATAGCTATGTCTGTCTTCTTCGTCCTCAGGACGGTCGTGGTCCTTGAGGTCGATTCGACTCAGCAGGACGCGCAGAAGCTCGATAACTTTGGCGTGTGATACCTTCCTCCCCCGTTCTAGCTGCTTCAAGATTCCTGCGTAATCGCTCTTCCACCCTCGTTCTAGATTCTCGATACATAACAGCTCAAAACACCTCCGCAAGTAGCCAAGTTGAAGCAGGGCGGTAGTTTCGGCTACTCCCAAGAGCGCCATATCTGCAAGGAGGCCAAAATAGTCATCCCAAGCCTTCATATGCAGATGAATGAAATCCCAAAGTCTGTAGAGCAGGTTCAAGACAGCGTGAAACGCACCGAAACCCTCTGTCCAGTCCGCAGGCTCGTTTGGGTTAACTTCGAAGCCGTAGAGTTGGGCATCCATTTGTCTGAGTGATCGCAGTGCCGCAATAACCATCCTCGCAAATTCTTGCCGTACTCTAGGCAGGGGATTCTTCAAAAGCATATTCCTCATGGCCTCTGGGCGAGCTGAGAGCCAATCTAGAGCCAGTTTACAGCACTCTGGGCAGCCACAAATGACTTTCATGATGGAACCCATCATACTGTCGAAATCTGGGAGATCCTTTGTCCTCGCTACTACCTGATCCATGTGGTCCAGAGCTAGCCAGATAGCGGATTTTTCAATTTGATGGTCCTCGGAGCACATGCCCTTGTTGAGATAGCGAAGCATATCCAGCATTTGTCTGACAAACGGAGCGTGGTATGGGTCGTATAGGCAGTGGCGCCGAATGAAAATCTCGTTTTGGTATGCGATGTTGTTACCGAGCTCCAGAGGAACCGCCAACTTCTTCGGACATTCGAGTGTTAGGGGCTCTTGCATTTGCTGTTGCGCTTGTAAAGAGGAAGAGCGCTGATAGAAGAGCATATAGGCACTGTAAGTTTTATGAAAGTTCATCGATAAAGTGTCTTTGCTCTGAGAGTATATATCGCCACCGCCTCCGAAGCATTGCGCGGCGATTGTGTTCGGGTCAAATGGCGTGACATCTGAATCGTTGAACTCTACCCAGGTTGACGTAGGAGAAAACTGGGATGCCGGACGTTCTCTAATAAAAGAATAGTAATGACCAGATTCAGCGGTACCGCTGTGGACTAGAACGCCAACGAGTTCGAATATATCCTCGGGAGTGGGTACGGTGGGGTCACTGAGGTGCTGGACTTTGTATGGTTTCATGTCAATTGTGCTAGGAAACTCGAAAAAATCATTGATCTTGCTCCTCTGCATGGTCCGCAAATCAAAGTCGAATCGTTTTAGATGGAAGATGAGATTATCCGGGACATCCTTAAGGCACGTTCTACTCAAAAGTCAGTTATAGCTTCCTTCAACCTTGATGAAAGGTGTCTGTATACCTCTTAACCGCATCGACATGACGATTACAGGATGTGCACGAGTACTTGTTATCTACACCCGTCAGTCTGTCTTCGAGAGAGATTGAAGTCTATGCAACTAACCCCCTTCCATAATTTCTCCTTCGACATATGCTTTGAGGCTTTCCTCGAGGGTGGACTTTCCTTTTATGTCGCACTGGATTGCTGAGAATGGTTCCTCCCGCTCAGATATATGCGGGCATTCCTTCGACTTGACTTGTTGGACTAACTGCCCACCGTAAAAAGACCGAAATCTCTTTTTGGCTTCCGGAGAAAGGATCTGGCCTTCCCATCTATCAAATAGGAGATTGTAGAACTCGTCGACATCCATCTGGACGGTCACGTCGATGTGTTCGTTCTCGTATGTCCGGATGGCTCCGGCTACATCCCTTGGTTCAATCCACTTCGTCCAACTATTCTGCATATATGCGAAAAGTCGTTTCGTTTCGTAGAGGAGCTTTTGCGATCCCTCAGCATCCGCAATGGTTGCATCCAGCATGAACCCGCGGAAGGGCAGATTCATAAACAGTTGGGTGAAAAGGGAATTCAGGTAACAAGTGTTGGAAAGGTTCCGGAGGCCAACATAGCCAGTTGGAGAACGAATATATTTTGATCGGTCAAAACTCCAGGCCAGCTCATATGAAAAACCTGAAAACAGAGTTAGGTAATGAAGGGAAAAATGCTGGAGCCCGCCTACCTTCAGGTACTATGTCAGCCACAAGATCGAGCATCTTCCGGTAACTCACAGTGTCCTGGCAAAGGAGCGACAGTAATTTGCATATCTCTTGTCTTGTTGGGCTATGGAGCACAGGTACTCGCTCAATTACTGGGATGGTGCTACCGCTATCCCGGGGGGACAAGTCTGGGAAGAGGTGGGCACTAAACACTTCCTTTGCTAGATTTCTATGATTGGTCAGCAAGCTATACGACCGGGGCTGTCCTGTTAAGAGGCACTTACCCAGCGTTGAACGGCTTCTTTTGCGATTTCGCCAATTGAAGGCAGTACAGGAGAAGCTTTGTCAGCCCAGAGACAATGAAGTCCCAAGTCTCTCGGCCAACAAACTACAAATGGTCAGTGCCATTCACGGTCACTAGAGCTATAAACTAACCTCTTGGTGATTATGGGTGACGAGAAGCCCCCCCCATTCTGTCATGTAGCCTTCGAGATCAAGGCGATCCCTGGAAAATTCACCGACAGAACGGAAAACCGCAAGTGAGGCTTGGAAAAGCTGTTCCGAGTTTTGCGGATTATTTTTTGCCTCGGGGATGATCCTGTG
Source organism: Geoglossum glabrum (assembly GCA_021527465.2). NCBI lineage: Eukaryota > Fungi > Ascomycota > Geoglossomycetes > Geoglossales > Geoglossaceae > Geoglossum > Geoglossum glabrum. The sequence goes on from JAJDFE020000130.1 coordinate 41,007, forward strand.
CAGGATTTCCCAGAAGAACGAAGCAAACTCTTCCTCATTCACCTTCGAGAAGCTGTATTGCGCCTTGGTTAGAACTGGTTTTAGAAGGATGTCTGGACACTAACTTTGGGGGAACTTTGCAAACATGCGACATCCTCTCCGCAACGCATTTCCGGAGGCTCAATCTTGGATCGTCAAGCACGAGCTCTTTAATCAACCCAGGGATATCTGATCGTCGAGTGAATAAGTCCCAAAAGGCGGCGCTATGTATCGATGCCTCGATTATGGCAGAAAAACATTGCCAAGCAAGTGCAGGCGACTCTGCGTAAGACCAAGACTCTAGTGATTTCGCAGCGTTTAAAAGTGTCACCAAGCGTTCGACAAGCGCAGCCTCGTCGGAGAAATATGAAGCTGAAGTCTCTGAGGATACGGGTTCTACAAGAAAGGTTGTGAGCATGAAGGAGCACCAAGTTAAGGGAGTGAATCTTGCCTTTAAGGAATCGTAACAGGCATTCTACAAGATCGCTAGCGAGAAGGATTTTCATATACGTATCAGTACCCTCCAGGAGGTCGTTGCTCGTAAGCGCCTCGACAAGAACGTTAACGCTTCGGGAGATAAATTTCTCGTTTGCAATGCCCTGTGAGAAGTCAGCGGTACCAATTCGCTGGGACAGGGCGGTCTCTATGCGCACTTTCTGAAGTTGGTCATCCAGGCAGGTTCTAAGGGTATAGGATGAGTACAGTATTTTCCACGGCTGCCCCGTAGGGAAAATATCGGCGCTTGTGGACGTTTCCGACAATACCACCCTCCGAATCTTCTCTTGAGGGGGAAACTTGTTCAAAAATTGCCAAATCTGGAGTTAAAGTGTTTAGCCTAACATCCGTATTCCTGAAGGGGTTGTCGGGCGTACCTCCTTAGCTGAGCTTCGCTCCATACTTAGGAGACCGTAGAGCTCATCGAAATGTTTTAAAACCTCAACCTCCACAACAGAGAGGTTGTCCGGGAGACCTGCTTCTTGCACCTCGCTTGGGTCATGTATCTTCTTGACAATGATAAATGGGTTTCCAGTCATCTTCATCTCACGGAGAGTCATGGATGGATTTTCTTCCAAGTTCAAAACCCTCCCGTTCGAGTAAGTCGCGAACCTCGAAAACCCGGTGGCTGCGACTAAGCGCTCACCCAGTTCTTCTGAGGTATCTAAATCACCAATCATAAACTCCTGTATATTAGATTGCATATTTGCGGTGAAAGACTGCCATCGCACACTGAGAAGCTCGCCTTTGATCTCTTTTATAGGGGTCGGAGGGTAAAGGATCTTTGGCTTTTGGACTGCGTATTGGGGACGAGTTCTATAAGCGCTCAAGAACTCTCGTAGAGTGCAGAGCGACCGGTTGAAGCATATCTCTTCCGCTTGAACATCCGCATCCGACGCTACTATCACCATCGGCTCATCGTCGCCGCTTGAGCTCCCATCACTAAATGCTCTCAGTTTCGATGCGGCGGAACCCAACTTTCGGATACACCTGTCTACAAGCATGATGTGGGTTGCTTCAGCGGCAGAGCGTGGTGCATTGGCGATCGACGGAGTATCGAGATAGAGTTTGACGAAGAGTTGGATTGCAGCTTGCTCGACAGTACCATTTGGAGCCGTCAAGATCATCCGCCAAACCTGTTCAGCTCCAAATATGTCGATGATCTCATTTTCAAGGGCTGTCGGCCGGTGATTGAGCCGTGCTTCATACTGGATTGCTTGTTGCGTAAAGCTCAGCATGCCAGAGATGAAGAAGGTCGGGTCGAGACTAGGGAGGTAGTCTTCGATGCATCGGTCGATAAACTGGTTCCTCGTCCTAAGCTCAGACGCGATTTTGCAGAGCATTATCCAGGCCGCATGGCGTTCAACATCCCCTAGTGCCTGCTCCCCTACGAGGTAGGACCACAACCGTTCACCCAGATCGTCGGTTATAGTTGGAGCTGCGAATGTAATGATGTAGTAAAGAAGGTCAAGGCGCGCCCTGACAACCGCATTGTTGATCTGGACAGGTGACTTCTTTGCACGTTCGACTTCTATTCCATGAGCAAACTCGCTCACGACCAAGCTTGTGAGAGAGAGCTCATCTGTCAACATTCTGATATCCGATACTCCCAAGCCCGAAGATTTCCGGCGGAGGAAAGCATTTATCGCACAAATGCTTCCGGTGGCACTGGGCGTCATATTAGCGATATCCTGCACACACTCATGGTATATCTTTCTGCGATCTTCGTTGGTGGGTCCGACAACCACCAGTTCTTGCAACTCTCTTGACGCGAAGTCGTACACCATGTTGTTACCACAAGAGGGCGATTGCTCTTGAAATGCGGCTGCTTGCCGGATAAGACGGATTGACAAGTGATACGGCGAAACACCAAGCTTCGACATGGGGTTAACAGGCATGAACTTTAATCGAATTTGATGCATGAGGTGAGCGCAGTATTCAATCATCTTACCATCAAATGCAGAGAAGGGTAACTCGCCAACCTTCTGGCAGAGATAGATGAGAGAAGTGTAGTTCATATTGTTGTGGATGTCCTTTAGCATCTGGAGAACTGCGGCGACAACCCTCGGATTCTGACTTGTCACGACAGTGTGCCAGATCGCGTCGGACACCTCTGGCGGATATTTGTGAGTAACTACTAAAAAGCTCACAATATTCCCACTCCGCCCGATCAGCTCAGGGTGGGACTCCACGCCAACAATATAGTCGACGAGCTTGTTGTTTAGGATGAACATAGACAAGTAGTTCATTACCGGGTGATTGAGATCGCCTTTGAGACCGAACTGCTGCCAGGCTGATAATAAGTCGTCAACCATCTTCAAAATACCCTGAACACGCAAATCCATCTTGCCACCAGTAATAAACTTTTTCATAAGGGTAAACTTCCAGCCGTAGAGAACAAGGTAGGGAATGTCATCAGGCTTTGCCCCGGCAACATCCCCTACCTTATCCACATAGAACCGGCGCGCAATTTTTTGATCTGATTGAGTAACATCATAGAGCAGTCGAGCCATCATATCGATGAGCTTGTTGCTATCATTCTTTTGCAATACGGAGGCATGCTTCTCAACAATCTTCTGCAGGCCAGAGTCTATCCCTTCTGCAAACGCAGCAGCATCCCTAGGAACCCTCTGCCAGGCATTTGAGATATCATCGCTATCCATCCCACGGCTTGATATCTTGTCCATAGCCATTTGCACCAACTTATTCGCATTCTCAATTGGAGTCCATATGTGTACCATATGTTTGGGGAAGTGTGGCACCTGTTCTAGGAGAAGCCTGGCGAATCGAGCCATGTGCTGAAGACCATTCGATGGGGGACATATGAAATGATACGCGACAGCTGCAATCGTATCATTAATATTGTAGTCGTAGGATCGTTGCAGAACGTTGTAGACTGGTATCCCCGGTGAGAGTATCCATGTCAGCATCCTGTGATGATGCCAAGATATTAAATCTGGTTCTCCATTGCCGTCTGAAGTTGTCTTCTCCATGGTATCGACATCGACTTCTATCAGTCGAGCCGTAAACTGCCCATACAGGATGAAAAGCTCTTCCAGCCAGCTACGTCCGGTATCCACGTTCATCATCACGGGATTCACCGAAAAATTGTGGCCGAAGTGCATACTAGCAAATATTAGCAGCGACCAGGGGGGCAGGGGTTCAGCAAGACGATAAGAGACATACTTCCGGCGGACTAGGCTCTCAATCATGGTTGGAATCTCCTCCCAGAACTCATTATCCTCGTTATAGAGGTCGTACAGTTGTGATGGGTCCATTTTACTCGTGTGACAAACGGTTTTAGCAAAGAAGTCCCTCAACTCCTCCAACAGGGCCGAGTCAGACAGATCGCCTGCGTAGTGTCAGAAATATGTAGAACATTGGATGCCACTTGGCGTACCTTTCTCTAGAATCTGGCCAATATGCTGAGCAGTTTCCTTTGGCTCCTCCCCATCCTGACCCTCAGGGAACTGCGATAAGAGCGAATGTCTGGGATAGTCCTCAACGAGGTTAACTACTCCAACGCCATCCCACCTTGGCGCATCATAGCCCGACTCAATCTCCTCGGAAATCTCGACCTCAGGGCTTCTTGCTGGGGATGACATCGGAGAACAGTTGGCGGACCCGTCTATGACTCTGGGGAGCGCGGCATCGGCATCTGTTGCTTCGGTTTCATCATTCAGATCCTGGTGTTGCTCGGTCATATCCAGGTCTGGAACCTGATCGGGCCCTGGCGTGATGCTGTCGGTGGAACTGTGGGGCCGCGGAGGCCGAACATTGATTGTTACTCTGCTTGGCGGCGGCTTCGCCGGTGATGCCTCCACCTCCATAACCTGCTTAGGCTGGCAGCCTACTTCTGAAGCTGTCGGGTTGGTGCTTTGAGGAAGCGACGCCGCATGCTCCTCCAGCCTCGTCAGGGTGTTCAACAGCCCATCCTCATTTCTTCGCTCCCCAGACGACAAAATCCTGTCCGCAGACATGCTCCTAGCGCCGTAATTGGAACTGCCGCTGTCGAGCCTCTGTCGCTTTCGGGACGGGTGAGCGTCGTCGAGGGAATCGCGGCGGGGTACACAGCCAGGTTCTGAAGAAACCGCTCTCGATATGTTGGTGCGCGGTGGGTCTACCGAATCAAGGGCCATAACATCTGCCTCGTCCATCTGCAGGAGCTAAGGAGAACGAAAGCACAACAGGAAAGGCAAAAAAAAAAATTAGAAGGGCCAGAAAGCGAAGTTGCGAGGATAAACCCAAAACCAGGTGAGTAATGGTGACGCGTGGGCGGAGAAGTCGCGGAGAATAGCTCTCGCACTCCGCGTCTCTCGTTTGGCACTGAGGCGTGCGAAGAGGTAAGTGACCGGGATTAGTGATAGGATGGAGAGGGTTGGGTTGGGGTTGGGGTTGGGTCAGGGTTGGATTGGGGTTGGGTGGGTGGACTGGTGCGGGCCACCAGCAGCACTGAGTGACGAAAGAGGAGACGTAGCGCGGGCAGGGATGCGTGAGGGCTGCGTGAACGTTCGTTAGGCGGCAGTGATGGGGCTGGCAGAGCAGCAGTACGGCGTGCGGTACAGACCGTGCAGCCAGCAATACGGTTGGGCTGTGACTGGGCGGATAATGCGGTGGGCGGGGAGGGGGGAGGGTTCACGGTGCTGAGCGAGCGGCGAGGAGATGGAGCAGCAAGACGGACGGCGGCGGCGCGGCGGCGGCTGTTAGTGCTGCAGCGGCGGCAAGAGGCTGATGCGATCAATCCAGCCCAGCGTCGGCGTGTTCCCGCGTACAGCAGCTGTGGGTGTTTGTACAGTGCAAACGGACGGTCGAGGCCGTTTTGTTGCTCACGACTCTTTCAAGGCTGTGCAGGGAAGTGGGATGCGGAGGGTCGGCAAGCGGTGTTGAGCTCCCGCTAGGACGAATGGGGAGGGGAAGGGACGAAACGCCACTACAGAGTTACCACAGAGTGCTGTCTACAAGTGCAATATGCCCCGTACAAAATACAAGAGCAAGGAGTAGGGAGCAGAGGGAGTAGAGGGGGTAGAAAGAGGGAGGGAGCTTGTGCAAGCACAATACATATTTTTGTACATGCATACATAGATACATACCACTTCTACCACTTCTACCACTTTTACGCTCGACACGGGTGGCAATCCCCCACCACCCAGCCACGTGACAACTGGGCCTTTTTCCCTTCTGCTTCCCTCTTCTGGGCTGCCTCTTCTCACTCCAACCTCACCTTGCAATCGCAGCCACACGTACACGTGCATACAGAGGAAGGCAAGTCAGGGCAATGCAGCCGGGAAGAAAGTCAAAGACCGTCTTCAACCTTGACTCGCCCTTCCCACCGGCGCAGTGGTAAACCCCTCCCAGTTTGCGACCAATGCCGTGCCCGTCAGCTCACCGTATATTTTGCCCAGGCCTGAGGTGCCAATAGAACACCAGGCCACCATTCTCGATCTCCTCTGCAGGTACATAGCCTTTCCATGTTTGGTTTACTCTCATCCTGTATTCACATTCGTGTGGCTGTCATCACCACAAGTGGCTTTGTAATCCCGATCTCTTATGAAACTGGGGACGCACGTGCGAAAGGCTTTGTTTCCGGCACTGTTTGTATTCTTGCCCCTTCTATCGCTAGGTCTCCTGGCAATCTAGCTCTCTTTACAACAATCCTCTAAATCTCCTTTCTCCAATCAGTTTTCTCTCCCCAATCGGCCAGCACCGCTCGAGCCATATCGTAGCGTCGAATGGCAAGCGCTGCAGAAAACGCAAGAGGAAGGAGGAGCCAAACATTCAGTCATCGGTTCCCTCAGCGCTACAACAAGAGCCAATCAATCCCTCACCACCGTGGCCGGAGATCACACCCTATCTAACCGTCGGCCTCAACAGTACCACCCGCTATCTTGAGCTCCTCGCACAGAAGGCTATACCGGAGTCACTTCCGCTTCACCGCAACTTGCCTCCTGCTGGAGGAGGAAAGTCAACAAACCCAAAAACCAGCATCACCTCCGGGCAGGAGCGACTAGGCACACCTCGCGAGCCCATGCAAAAACCGCTAGTGGCGGTGTTCGTTTCCAGGTCTCCACAGCCCGCTCTCATGCATGCCCATCTTCCGCTCCTCACTGCTACCGCCTCACTATGCAATTCCGAAAATCCACCGATCACCCTTGTTACACTGCCGAAAGGAGCTGAAACACGTCTCGTAAGCGCGCTAGGGATACCACGCGTTAGCGTTGTAGGGCTTTTAGAAGGTGCGGCGGGTTCTACAGCACTAGTAGATTTTGTGAGAAAGAACGTTGGAGCTGTCGATATTGAGTGCGGACGAAACGGGTGGAGAGGAACAAAAACAAAAGCCTTAAGGACTGTGATTGGTGGAGGGAGAAGTGATGGGGACGCAGGGAAGAACAGCAGGAAAGAAGCAAAAAAAATAATGACAAAAGACGAAAGGCCCCTAAGCGTCTAACAATAGCGTCCAGGGCAAAAAAAATAAGACCACCCCAAGCCTCCAGTATGACCCAAACCATGAATGCTCGGGATGAGAATGGGAAACAAGCAATTGCAATCACCACCACTAACTCCTAAGCCGACCGTGACAAAACAATATCAATTCACTATGAGTAGCCATAGTTCTCATGGTTATAGGGTGGTGTCCTAGGAAAAGAGCAGTATGGTGGGCGCCACTTATTCTTCACGATGAAAGGACACCCCGATAAAATGTCGTAAGATTCCGCCGGGCATAGCGGAGGACCAATAACTTCTCACGGAATCATCTTAGACCTTTATAAAATGGGTGATGCTTGAATCTCAATGCCGCGCCGTATAGTACATCAGACGGTGATGAAGGCCCAACCCAACCGCCCGGCCCAAAATCCCCCATCTCGATAGGCAAGTGCGACAATGTGCAAGTAATGCAATAAACACAACAAGGAAAGCCCCTTTTCAGTATGATTCACAAGCGATCATGGTTCAGCTCCTGCATTGCATGCGCTACTCCTGAAAACAATCTCTCCACGGTCCGTCTCGAAGTCATTGACCAAGGGCAAGTCTTCGCGTTCACCGTTGGAGGTCATTCTAGCCTGTGATCTCTCAGCGCCATTGGTTTGAAAACTCCGTTTAACAATATCAGAAGCTAAGCGTGGGTGAAAAAGTAGCGAAAAATGGGAAGGTTCAAGGATAAGATATCGTTTTCAGAAGTACTACGCGAACGCAAATCAGATGGCCTTAGCTTACCGCTCGATCAAATGTAGTCCTGATGCTGTCTCCACAATACCGCTAATCTCGCCTGGCTTTAAAGCGAAAGCAGCATCCTCGAATTCCTTTTGCATTTCACCGCGTCCAAAAAACCCTCTGCATTGCAAACAGAGTCAGTGTGTTTGATCTGAGTGCTTATATGCGGGGGACTTTACAGATCTCCACTCTTCCGAGCACTACTGCAATCTGATTCCGAGGCGGCAAGGTCCCCGAGACTAGCCTCTCCAGATCGGATGAGCGTTTCGTGACCGGAAATTATGCCCATAGCCTCGCCTCTAGACCTTGTGATGTTTGCCTATGACGAAAGTTTAGCGGTTTCTCTAACAACCCCGCATTTCCGTCACCGGTTGTGCCGCCCCAAATCTATGCCAATCTGCGGGAATGCAATATTCTGTAACACCCACCTCTTTCCAGCTCCTCGGCCTTCTGCTGTCCATGTGCTTCACCAAAAGGTGGGCTGCTCTAATTTTCCCCTCATTCACACCATTGCCATCTGCCCCAACAGCGGAAGCGCTATGGTGTTGTGCCATGTAAGTCTTCAGCTTTTCGCTGTCTGTCCCAGACGGAGGCTCCCAGCAGGACTCCTTGGTCACGGAGTTGAAGTAGTAGGGAAGTTTTTTCGAGGTAGACTTGCGCACCTCCCAGTTGGGCGGGAGACCGGCGTCAGACTGTTGAAAGACATCATTACCAGCACCCAGCAGGCATGTTTGTTACCCCACGCACAAAGGAAGAGAACAGACCATATCTAGCTCCCTTACAAGAGCGCAAAGAGGAAGCGAAAGCTCGTAGTCCTTTCAGAAGTCTCAAAACAAAGCCCTCCGGGTGAAGTGAATGGTTGATTGTTCGAAGAGTACAGAGCGACGCAGGAACAATCAATGGTGGTTGGCGGGGTCAATGCAATCAACACGGCGCCACTACTATTCAAAAGCGAATCTGGTCAGCTGATCAAGTCTTCAGTGACTCTTAAAGCACTCCTCCGCCTGCCCCTCAAATTCGACTCATCTCCCCAGCCATCACCCACCATCGCGACACACGGCGACTACAGCATCCGAGGACAAACCCAGTGGCCACTTCATCCAGCTATACGGAAATTCGAGACTTCCGCACATCTCCCAACCCGACCGTCAAGATGTCTGCTTCCCCACCCGCACCAGCTGCTAACAACGATGAGGAACAGCAGAAAAAGCCTCTTGAGCAAATCACCTTTCGCTTTTGCCAGGAATGGTAAGCCAATCTTGCACCACGCGAGCCTGAACGTATCTTGCTAACTACCCCTCTCTGAATAGTTCAAACATGCTCTACCCGAAGGAGGACAAATTAAACAGCACTCTTCAATTCGTCTGCCGCCACTGTTTCTGGAGCGAACCCGCCTCTTCCGCCTGCATTTTCCGAAACAACCTCAACAATTCCGTTGGTGAAACGGCTGGTGTGACCCAGGATGTCGGAAGTGATCCTACGGTGGGTTGTGAATATTACTTTTGCGCTCTTTGTGGAGAGGAAGTCGGGTGTTCTATTTGTGGCGAGGGGATAAGCGGAGGGAACGGGGATGGTGGTGGCGGCGTAGACGACGCTCAAGATCAGTATCAGGAGGAATATTCCAAATTCGCGACGGCAATGGACGGGACATCGACAGTGGAAGAGATGGCGGTGGGAACGGCTGCATAGGCTTCTTTAAGGCGTAACAATGCTTTTGGAGAACCTTTGCTGATATCTGTTGGTTTTTACCCGCAGCTGCCAAGATCGAATAAGCAATGTCCCAGTTGCAACGAGATGGAGGCAGTTTTTTTCCAGTCCCAGCAGCGATCTGCAGAAACGGGAATGGTAGGCACCAACCTTGCTTAGCGTCTAGTCAGTGTTCCGGGCTTACATGACACACCGCAGAAACTCTTTTACGTGTGCTGCAGTTGCGGCAACATCTTCCAGTAACGAAAGGTCCTCCTAATGGCGTTCTTGTGCGCGGCAAGGCGTCTAGATGCAGTAATTTTTCACTTTCATGATACAACTGGCGTTTCAAAGGTTAGATAGAACTTATCTAGGGCTGGATTTGATAGCCCAACGGTTTGCACCCTCTACAGAGTATTGTAAATACAATAACTAAAACTGGAATAATATACTCGTACCCCCTCTATTCTATAGATGCATTGGCGCAAGTGACAAAATTTTCGACCATTTCTTATCCTTCAGTTCGGACCCAACAATGCCTAGAGGGGTTGTTCGACGTGAGTTAGCCACAGGGTCCAGTCGACAGATCTCAGGCTTCTCCTTAGAAATCTCGCAGAAACCGAGGCAATGTACGGTACGGAATGGCCTTGACTCACCATTCAGCCTTGTACCGATTGGATCGCCACTCTTGTTTATCAGCACGCACGCGTTATCATCGAACTTCACCACACTGCCGTCCGGCCTCTGCAGCTTCTTCACCGTCCGCACCACCACTGCATGCCGGATATCCCCTCTCCGGACTTTGTTTGCCGCAGAGGTCGAAACGCTGCCACCGCCACCACCCCCCGACTCCGGGCCAAAAGAACGCTGCTTCTGCACGACGACAATTATCCGGTCGCCTGGTGGCACACGCATCGCCATGTAGTCAGCGAGTGTTTTTTCCAGACGGGGAGACCAAGTGCTCGCATTACCGATTTTGGCATGGCGCTTCATTCGGAGGACTTTGGTACACTCGACGACAGCTGCGCCGGAGTTGTCGATACAGTTGAGCATCGTCTGTGCAAAAAGGCAACTGCTGTGAGACTTGGACGGGGCAATCACGGCGGCGATGCTGCACGCACCTTTAGCTGGATCATCGCGATAGCATGTCAAGAGCCCAACACAGCAACAGAGGATAGATAGAGGTCGACCTTGCTTCTCTGCTTTGTGTTTCGCTTTTTGCGTTTTGTGTTCTGTGGTCTGCGGTCTGCGGTCTGCGGTCTGTATTCCACCCCGTACAGGTACAGCACATACAAGCACAAGCAGATCGTAATTTGTGCTCCGTCCACCGTAGTAAATTCGGCGATGGAGCATATCACGTGCAGCTCACGACCGGGTAATCTTATTATCCCCCATTGTTCTGCCACACATAATGCACGCTGACTAACGCTGGACCTAACCAGTTATGTAACTCTGTGCGGCGCGCTTATGTATTATGCATGCCATTTGTACAATCTTGTACATACAAAACACGCAGCGCTGCTCTCTGCGCCGTATTTGTGCCATTGTGCATAGTTGGCTTGACTGGTCGACTCGGCCAAATCGCCCATGGACGATGGATGGACCTCCCCAGCCCTCGGTTTTCAGCAGCTGCCTCTCGCGGCTGTGACACGCCTTGGGCTCTCCAGACTCGCTCACTTGTCTGGACCAAGTTTCGCGCTTTGGGCATGGTCGCTCACTTGTCAATCGTCCGCTTTTCTCCTTCTGCTTTGACTCGTCGTTGACCCGCTAATTTCAGCGCGGATCCTGTCGCATTGTCTCTCGGATACGTCTCGCCGACGTGTTGCCCACGCTCTCTCTCTCCTTTACGCAGACCAGTACAGAGTACCTGCAATTGAGATGCCTCCCAAGGGCCTTCCGGCCCAGAAGGAGCGCTTGACTCTCGCCCAGTTAGCAAGTTACGACGATGTGATTACAGACGCTCTGGTCGATCATGTAACTACTACCCCTTTGAAAGTCCCGAGCCCGCCATTCGCGCCTGGCTTACGTGCACGCCATGCTGACTCTCTGTGTGCGCTACAGGTTTACTACTGGTCTACAATCCGCAAAAATCGCACAAAATTTGTACCGTCCCGGGGCATTCGCGAAGAAGACGTGGCTAGCATTCTCCGCGAGTCGGCCATTGTCGACAAAGACCCGGCGAAGGCAGAGGAACGCCTGTTGAGGCTCGCCGGAATTCGTAAATTCATAGAGAGGCTCGCGACGGAGAAGGAGAAGGAAGATTTCCGCAAGCACCTCAGGAAATATCTCAATATATGGCTGCCTGATTGTCCCTTTGAGGTCTCAACCACGAATAGATACACAATTTTGACACACGAGGCAGCGATCACGGCGAGAAAGGTAATTCCAAAGGGAATAACAATCAAGTACTTATCAGGCATCCAGGTCACAATGACAAAAGACGAGGAAGCGGATCTAGATCTTCGCCGACGTGACTTTAGTATTGTTATGTCCAGTCGCAAGAAGTCCACTTCTCTCTTTCTAGGCCCGGCAAGGTTCGCAAATCATGACTGTGACGCTAATGCTCGCCTGGTAACTTCGGGTCCTCGAGGAATGAGCGTTGCAACCGTCCGCGAGATCGATATTGGAGAGGAAATCACCGTCAGCTACGGCGCCGATTATTTTGGAGAGGAGAACTGCGAGTGCTTGTGCAAGACGTGTGAGAGTTACAGAAGAAACGGGTGGGCTGCAGCAAATGACGCGAGCAGGATGGTGACGCCAGTAGACTCAGATCAACCCCAAGAGGCACCTTATTCTTTCAGGAGAAAGAGAAGATACGAGTCCGAGAGGAGCTCTGTAGCGCTTTCAATAACCCCTGAAACTTTAACGCCGGTGACTACGCCCATGAAGAAGAGGAGGGTGAGTGATCGCCACATCAAAATGGAGCGTCAGAGCTCGCAATTAAGCAACGAAGCTCCCAGCTACGATTTAGCCAGAAGGCAGCCAAAAAACACAACAACTACTACTGCCGTTGGAGGGACCAGGGCAACGGGAGTGAGGCGCTTAGCCCCCGCACAGAATGGTATGACCAAGGGTCCTAAGAATACTATTACCGCGATGCCGACTCTACGCCAAACAAGATCTAGGAAAAATACCCTCCAAATTCCCCAAATAACTCTAGATGGCGAACTAGAGGTCCCTCCCCTGAAATCTGAAACGATCCTTGACACGGCGGAGAAGCCCACTAGTTCGGATTCTGGAGACAGTTCACCATCCTCATCTGGGATGGATGATTCGCGGATCTCATCTTCTTCCACAGACGCCACATCCATCTTTGACGAGAGCACTTCGACCGAGTCCTCATCTATGAAAACCCGGAAAAAAAAGCCCATTATCTCGGAAGATACGATTATCGTTACTCCAGTCGCAAATGTACCAGCGATCGATATTACGGCAGCTAACGCTAGCGTCAAACACTCATCAATTACAAAAGCCAAGAATCCTCGCCTCAGCCGCGACAAAGCCCTTCCGACTACTGACTCTGACTCACCTGTCCACAGCCCCAAGCTCCGCATTCCGGGCGACTACCGCACATCCTCTGCCGTCCTCTTCGACTGCGCAGCATGGGTAGAATGCACAGTGTGCGACGAATCCTTCATCCAGCCTGACGCCTATTTCCTCCGCTCTGCCTGTCCTCGGTGTGAGCGCCACAGTAAGCTCTACGGTTACCAGTGGCCAAAGACCGAAAAAGCCGGCAAAGGAGATAAGGAAGAGAGAGTTATGGACCACAGGACTGTGCACCGATTTATTAAACCGCAGGAGGAGAAGGAGAGGAGGAGAGACAGGCGACTTAGTCGGGAGTTGTCTATGGCTTCCAGTGCCGTTTTGAACACCGAGAGCGACTCCACGAGAGACGACCAGCAGGCAGGGAAGAGAAGAGTAAGCATGAGGTGGAGACGAATCACTACATAAGGGCTATTTTGAAAATATTCCTGGCAACATTTTTTTCCTTTTTTTTCACTCCACCGCAATTACCCTATAAAACATTTTGGCGTTGGGATGGGAGGGACAATTTAAACTCAGTTTTCCCACTTTCTAGGACATCTTTTCCACCATTTTTTAGTAGAGAGGCGCCACTTTTTTTTTCTTGTTTTTTGTCCTTTACTTTTCAATTTTGGTTTTTTTTTTATTCTACAGCCTTCTTTCCTAACTTCGCTTTTCACCATGTATGTAACAGCACCACGCACACACACACAGCTTATTCCCACCATTTCCAGGCGATATAAAAACACAATAGAAATTTCTTATCTCTATTTCTTCCCGTAGTAATTCCTACGAAAGAAAAAAAAATTTTATAAAAAAAAAACCTACACATACTCGAGCGTCTCAAACCCTGCCCCCCCCCCCCCCCATTTTTATTCCCCCCGTACGCGTATGTACATACAAAACACTAGATTGGTTTTTGCATTGGATCGGATTGGATTGTTAGCCCTAATAGACTTTGCATCCACGGACGCTGGACGTGTCGCCCGTCTTTGCCCTGCATACATATATACCAACTCACACGCCCCCTCCCCCAACCAACCAACCAACCCGCAATACAATACAATACAACACGAGCCACCAGACGCCCAAATCCAAACAAAACACAACCCAGGCCCACGTATTACCGCCCCGAGCCCCACCTCCTTTCCGTGGGGGACGGGGGGGGGAGTGGCAGGGTCGGGGGGAGCTTACCAAGTCTGCCCGTGCGACGCGCTTGTTTGGGTCGGAACTGTATTTGTTTATTTATATATATATATATATATATATGTGTGTGTGTGTGTGCGTGTGCGTACGGGGGAAGTTTCGCAAGATTTGTATGTATGTATACATATGTATATACGTGACTGTATAGGGTATGGAAAAGGCGCCGGGGGGTTCTGTGGAGAGAAGAAAAAAGTAGAGAAGCTTTTTTGAGGGTATCTTGGCTAATTGTACATGTATTTCCTGCAGTTTATGATTGATGGTTTGAGTGCGATCACAACTTACCCTCTTCTCAAAACACTACTGCTGCTTCTAAATTAAATCAACGCCTGCCCTTTAAACATCCCCTCCTTAATCTCCCTCACCACGTCCCTCCGATCTCCCTTCCCCACAAGGACAATCCCCCTACCTCGCCTCCCCATACGGCCAGTCCGCCCTAGGCGGTGTATGAAGTCAATCGTGGAATGTGGGACATCGTATAGGATAACATGGCGGACGGCTAACGTGTCAATTCCGCGGGACCCGAGATCTGTCGTTACAAGAACTCTAGCATTAGGAAGGGATCTGCGGGGAACTGGTGCTGGGGGACGGCGGTTTAGGGGCACGAATGTCGTCTTTGAGGTGGAGGGCTCAGTCGACGTTATTGTAGCGGCTGGAGGGTCCACAGGACTCGGGGTGAGAGAGGTGAAGGCGGTGAGAACCCCGGATTGTCGTTGGCTGGGGGTGTCTTGGCTTAGAGCTTCGGCACCGATGCCTTTCGACTTGAGATAGTCAGCGACTTCAGCTGCCTTTTCACGTTCATTGACGAACACGATAATGTGTTTCATATCCGGGCTCTTCTCCTTGTGCATCTCGCCATGTGAAACCGTGTGCTCCACTGCCGCTTTACCAATCGTCCAGATGGTGTCTGCGCATGCAAGATTTTTATTCCCATGGTAGGGGTCCTTCTCTACATCCACGATCCCCAGTTGTACACGTCGGGGGATGGCATGCAGATTTGGAGTGGTGAGTCTACGCATATCTGGAAAGCACTTGCGCAGGTAACCGTCCAAGCTTCGTGGAATAGTCGCTGAACAAAGGACTAACTGGCGAAGGCTAGGCATAACATTATCGATGATCGCGCGGGTTAGGGGCGTGAAAGAACGGTCTAGGAGAGAGTCTGCTTCATCAATGACCAGATTCGTTACCCGACTCAGAACATTAGGGTCGCTCTCGGCGATGCTAGACAGCAAATGTGGGGTAGAGATAAGGATATCAATGCCACTGGGATTGAAGAGCCGACTGCGAATGACACGGCCGCTGTACGCGGAAGAGATAAGGGCAGCACGAAATTTGGCTGTGTGCGAGAAGCTTTTGGCAAGCGCGCCCACCTGCTCAACGAGCTCAGACGTTGGGAGAAGGATGATTGCTCTTGGACGACCTGTTGTAGGGTGCGGTTGGTTCGAGAGCGGAGGAGATTCCAGCTCAAAAGTATTCTGCTTTAGCCTTTCCGCTTCCACGGCGGCCTTGTGAGCCGCAAATTCGGTGTCTATGGTTTCGGCACGCTTGATAGCGTCAATTGTTGGGAGCAGATATGCCAGGGTTTTGCCAGAGCCCGTTTCTGCTGCCAAAAGAAACTCTTCCACTTCGGGTTTCGTCTCGACCGGCCCAGCCGTAGTTTTCCGTCTAGGCTTACCATTTCTCCCGTCGTTGCCTAAGAGAGCTGGAATTGCCAAACGCTGGATTGGTGTAGGGATGATGTCTCCCTTGTCTTTCAACGCTTGCGTAGCGATGGAATCCCGAACGATGGGCAAAAGAGGGAGGTCGTTGAATGATTCGATTTGACCGATCCGTTCTTTTACCGACGCTCGATATCCGTAAGAGACAGAGGCCAGCGCCCTCTGCATCTTCAAAGCTTTGAATTGACCGCCGTCCGCCCCCTGCGGCTGGTCGTGTCTGCCCTTCCGACTGTCAGTCCGCTTCTCTGCCGCCTGTGACCGCCGCTCTGGGACTCCACGTATCCGGGCTTCCCTCAAGTTCATCCCCCCGAAAGGGCTGCCTGACTTCCGTTTGATGGGCTTACCGCTCGGCGCGACCTTTGTCGGGCCCTGGGCCACCCTGGGGGAAAGTGCCATCCTCGAAGGCACAGGCCTCCGATGCTGCGCCATTGACCTTGACGGCCATGACGAGAGCTTCTTGGCTCCGGCAGAGCGAGGAAATGAAGAGAAAAGGCACAGTGGGCACGCCGACGCAGAGGGGCGAAGCATTGCAGACAGTGAAAAATGGACGATGAAGGGAATCACGAGCCGGCAGATGCTCGCAGAGCCTCATCGCCCAGTGTGCGACAAGCGGTTGCCCCCCGCGCCTGATGTTTGTTTATGTCTTGGCATCACGTCCCTTGTATCATCGCCCTTAAGAGTCTCACCCCAACTGGCCCCGACCCGTCTACATCTGCACTCACTCCACCATCTGCTTCACATCGCCTGCACCTGCTGGCTTACATTGGCCCCGCAAGGCCGTCTTCGATTCTGTACCGTCTTTTATTTACTCGGCACTTGCTAAGGGCCACCGCATATTGGCGTGGATTGTGATTTTGGACACTCAATCCTGGCTCCTTGCTTCAGGCCGTCCAAATTCTCGTTCCAGTAGAAACGGTCACCGTATTCCGCACGACAAACGCGAGAATCGCAAAACCGCAGCTGAGGGGCATCTAGCCTTTCCGGCTGCCATCGACACTAAATGTCCCCACAAGCAGTACGTTGCCGTTCCTTACTTAATCCGTTTCTGGCTTAAATTACTCTCTAAATTGATGAGACATACACTCCATCGCACACACGCTAATGCCGCGGGCAACCGGCAGGTTCAGCCGTTGCGTATTCAGAAGAATACACCGACCTCTTCGCCCACCAAGATGAGCAGCCGGCCGCTATCCGAACTGGGCCCAACGGAGCGGAGGCGCAATTCCCCTAGTTTTAACCAAACAACAAAGGTATTGTCTTCTTTAGATCCAACATGCTTCACAAAATGCGTAAGCTAACAGAAATGCGCCCTTCTAGAAGATGTTATTTACCCAAAATTCGTCGCCCTTTGACACGTCTCCAATAAATGGAGCGAATCGAATGGCATCGCCGCGCCTCTTTTGGCAGGGCAGAGACCCAGCGTCTTCCCCAAGTCGATTCGACTCAGAGAATTTGGGAAGCCGAGATGGTACCCCTTCGCCGATGAGGCGTTCCTCGATTGAGAACCTGAAACGCGCATCACGGGTGAAGAACAGCAACATGTTTGCCCGAGAGCAGAAGCAAGAGTATGATCCTGCCTCTGTACCGGTTGTCGAGCGCCCTCTGGCCAATGGACGTCCCTTGAGTGTACAGGGCAATGCATTTGGGGGGAGAGGATTCGATTCGTTCCGGAAGGAGACAAGCTCTCCACTAGTAGGCAAGCCGAAGACCGACGGCAGTGGCAATGGTAAGGCTCTTGCGGTCTCACCAACAAAGACACCCACAAAGCGTCCCAGTGATACCGAGTCGAGTACAATGACTCCAAGCAGAGACAGCGTCTCTCCGATAAAGTCATCTCTATCTACCCCAGGAAGATATCACACACTTCCGCGGTCATTCGACCTGGAAAACGGAACTTGGTCCAGTGACGACTCCGGTGGTGAATACCAACTCCCTCACGGTCGCGTCCTACACCGTCATGCGAAAAGCGTTACTTTTGATGCAGCCCCGCCACAGGTCAATGAGTATGAAATGGCAACACCAGATCTATCGTCTATTGGTACAAGCTCCCCCCATGTGGGATACGATTCTGCGGAGGAGGATGAAGATGACGAGAGCTTTGAGCGCGGTGGGTACCTCGACAGAGATGATAGTTTCGATGCATCATTAGAAGATACGGAAAAGACTCCTGTTGTAGGGCCAGAAGACTGGCGTAGCATGAGCCCTGGCTTGGCCGGTGATAGGCTCTCGGAGGATATCGAGGATCCTTTTGTTGGTCGGGACGGTAGCCCAATGCCGGCAGCCAAACCAAACCCAAGCCGGACGAAGCCAGATCATAGTCATACGAGAACCGACTCCGAAAATTCCAATGGTGAGCGCCGCCCACTGCCACCTATCCCGGGTTTCGGAACACCTTCGCCGACTCGTATCAATCCTCTATACGGGAATTTTTCTGCCACCGCCGAACGTGTTAGTAGCGCCCAGCGAGACCTCCCGGCACCGCCCAGGCCGGCTAGTATCTCAAAGTCCGATGTCCAGAGCATGGAAAGCACTAAAATGTCTCTAGAAGAGAGGCTACGTTTAATGATGTTGCAGGATGATGAAAGTGGTAAAACAAGCAGTGAAACTCAACGTGAGAGGCGGCTGAGAAGGAGTAGGAGTGGGAGCCGTGGAAGAAGCCAAAGCCAAGAGCCTGAAGCTGGGAATGAGCCTGAGGGCCTTGGTATCCGAGTAGATGCGGAAGAGAAGCATGCCGGAGAGCAAGCTAATCAAGATGATTATAAACTGCCCCCCCGAATCTCAAGGGAGTCAATCCTACGGAGGGTCAAGAGCCGGAGTCAGATTTTTGAAGATGCCGAGTGTGACTGTTCCACTCCCTCTCCATCCTCCAGCCCTGAGCGAAGCATCGCTATTAATCTAGACCCGGACGTGCCGATTCAGTCTACTGAGCCGGCATCTTATCTAGAGGACACTGAAGCAAGTGTAATTATCAAGCAGGAAGAGGGAGATAGCGACTACTTCGATGTATACTCCATCGCCGAGATGTATAGCTTCGATCTAGCAGAACGGCTCGCAGACCACGAGGACCAGGAGGAGGAGGATGATGATGACGCTTCTGCGTATCCACAGGTTGGTGAAGGAGACGATGGAGAGAGCCACTATTCTGATGAGAATGAGCAATCTCAATTACGCCCTAGCAGTGAGGCTGAGGAGGACGGGCCACCCACTCCAAGGCCATCAATTCCCACCAGCGCCTCAGGAAACGTAGGGACAGTCGAAGGGCTACAGAGTCGCCGGATGTCTCTACCAGAATTCGCCTCCCTTCTTGGATCAGATGATTTTGGGCTAGGACTCGGATCGTACATGACGCCCTCCCCGCCCCCGGGCATGATGGAGTCCACGGCGGAGCCTGCATTAACAGAAACCAGGGAGCGTCCCACCACACCAGAAGAGCAACAGGGTCAACAAAGCTTTCTAGACTATGGATTTGACGGTGATGAGGGCCGAAGAACGCCTGACTCAGTAATTCGACACACCATTGAATCCCCTAAAGAAGACTCCCCGTTCGTACCAGAGCCTATAGCTACAATCAAAGCGCCTGGAGGCAGACTCAAGACTCGTCCGTCTGCCACACCCGCTGATATGGCTTCCATGGCTGCAGCTAGGCGACAAGTAAGTGGCGAACAACCGCCAGTTGTACCGCCCATCCCAGAGCGCCACCGCGACCATCGATACCCCAGTCGGGAGCCAGAAGATAGCGTGGGCACCGAAGAAGAGGGCAACGATAACGAGGCAGGTGCGGGACGGAGGATAAATCGCAAGCGAAGTCTAAAGAGATTAGACATCGCAGTTGGCGATGTTGGGGAAGATTTGAGCTTTGGACTAGATAAAGAGTTTGACAGACTCATTGAGGCCCAAAAGGTGGCGTATAACTTTTCTTCCAATGAACATGCACGTTGGGGAATCCATAAAATTGAAAGTCAAAGAGTTGCTAACGTAGCAGCACGTCCACAGAGAGGGTATTTGATGAGACAAAACACAAAACTTATTGTTGCCAGCAGCAATACCGATGAAAACGTGCCCAGCAGCGCCGACCACGAAGAGAGTCGTGGACGAGAGACACGATCCGCTGGTAACTCGCCACGAAAGGCTAGTCATGACCGCACGAAATCCTGGAGTGTAGAACCCTGGAATGGAAAGGCGAGGCGGAGGAGTGTGAGGGATGCCTCTAACGCACGGAAACGACCTAACGGAGTAGCCCCACCACTTCCTGGGATGGAGAGCAATGTCATCTCAGGCTTAGAGAACCTTGCTGAAGACGAGTCAGCTAGTGCAGACCAGGAAGGCGGAGAAAGAGGGAGAGTTTTCGTAAAGGTTGTAGGAGTTAAGGACTTGAATCTACCCTTGCCAAAAAGTATGTTAAGTGTTCCCGATGTCATACTTGAACGAGCTAATACAAGCCCGCAGGCGAGAGAACATGGTTTTGCCTGACTCTAGATAACGGGTTGCATTGCGTAACAACCAAATGGTTAGAGCTCGGAACGAGCGCCCCAATCGGCCAAGAATTCGAATTAGTTGTCCTAAATGACCTCGAGTTCCAGCTCACTCTACAAGCCAAGATTGAGCCGCCCCCTGTACGATCGGCGCAACAATCTCCGGTCAAGCCTGCAAAGGTGCAGAAACCGTCTACCTTTAGTCGTGTATTCGCTTCCCCTAGAAAGCGTAAAGAGCTCGAGAGAAAGCAGCAGGAAGAGGAGCGTATATCCCGCCAGCAGCAGGAGGCACAGTCGAGAGCTGCCTCACAGCCAACTGCTTGGGATCTCCTACATCGCCTCGTTGCCAAGGACGGAAGCTTTGCTCGCTCCTATGTTTGTCTAAAGGACTATGAGGATCGTGCTTACGGTCGGCAAATAGTTACTGACGTTACCTGCTTCAATGAGTGGGCTACCGAAGAAGTTATACCCCCTAGCAGTGTCAAAAGTAAGCGCGGAGCAAACGGTACACTTCAACGCCGACCACCATACCATATCGGAAAGTTGGAGCTGCAATTGTTGTTTGTGCCTAAGCCCCAGGATGCCAAGGCTCCAGAAATGCCAAAGAGTATGAGCGCTTGCGTTAGAGAGATGCGGGAGGCAGACGCTAGCGTGGCGAGGAAGTGGGAAGGGCACTTAAGCCAACAGGGCGGCGACTGTCCAGTAGGTGACTGACGTTCCATTCTCCATTAGACCTTTTGGCTTACTTGCGATGGTCTATAGTTTTGGCGCCGGCGCTTCTTTAAGCTTGAAGGATCCAAACTTACTGCCTACCACGAAACTACCCGTCAACCTCGGGCAACTATTAACCTAGCTAAAGCTTCAAAGCTCATTGATGACCGCAGCTCCCTCATCCAGAAAGAGGTTTCCGCTAAGGGCGGCAGGCGGAAATCTGCCTTTGCTGAAGAGGAAGAAGGATATATGTTCGTCGAGGAGGGGTTCCGACTACGCTTCGCGAATGGAGAGGTCATCGATTTCTACGCGGACAGCCCCGCAGCTAAGGAAGAGTGGATGAGAGTACTGGGTGACACAATTGGCAAGGAGACTGGTGCGAAAGGCTGGACGGATATGGTTCTCGCCAAAGAGAAAGCGGAGAGAGACCGTGCTCTTAAACAAGGGGGCATGTCGAGTACTCCTGGTAGAAAACCGCCGCCACCACCAGTTGAGAAGGGCCCTAGACAACATCACGGTCACCAGGCTAAAGGAAGCGTGGGAAGCTTTCAGAGATAAATAACATTTCCCGAGTGACTGAAACACCACATGCATAGACATGTCTCTCTTCAACTCTTTTCAAGCCCTCTTGTTTTCTCTTCTTGTAATAGTCGATTCCGCCTGGGTTTTCTACGGTTTCTCCTCGTACGACTGACTTCTCTGCTTCGTTTTTCATGATGATGGTACTGGTGCTGCCGCGGGAAAGAAAATGAAACGTCCGTTACGTAAAACACAAGAATGTATCACGCCGTCAAGGGCTGACCCAATCAAGCTTTGTTGTATATGTTTGTTTGTTTTTGTTGGGAGTGGGTGGACTGCTGATGATTGAGTTGTGATGAGATGTGGTTAATAATGACGGTGGTTGTGGATGATGTAAGCGAGGTGAAGAAAAATAAAATAAAAACTCTTTTGCTTTAATATTTTCGGATGATTCAACTTTCCTAGCTAGGTTTAATCGTGGAATGCCACCGTCTTTGATAATGGAATATCCAGAGGGACAGGGGAGGTTCTTTTTTTTTTCTCCCCCGGGATAGGCCCCGTAATTTTCGCGGGTTGATAGATATGATGGATGCCCAGTTCACTTCTTCCGCATTCTACCAAAACAAAATCTCGTATTGCTAACGACCCCCCCAGCCGCTTGTACCACCTTTCGGAATATGGGTCTATCTGGCTCCTAAACCGAAAGAAAAAAAAGAAAGGGGTTCCTCGCTGACGGGGGAAGCGGTGAATCAAGGGTTTGCCTCTACAACGGCAGTCTCAACAGGGGTCGCTAAAGATGGCGTAGCTGGCCTGCTGTTCCTCTCCCTTTTCAAAAATGCAATGTTCTCCCGCAAAGCCACGTGCTCTGAATCTGCATACCCAAGTACATTTTGAATCTCCGTACTCTGAACCCCCTTGATTCTCGTGATTTCGACGGAGCTGTAGTTAACGAGCGCACGTCCAACCTCGATAGGCAGGGGCTTTGGCTTCTCGGCTGAACTGGTGGTGTGTGGGAGGCATTTCACAACGAGACGAACGGCTTCTTGTTGGGCAAATGTACCCTCAACGTCGACGATGCCGGCGGGGAGAAGTCCGGCCTTTCCGATGAGAGCGTGATAGGCACCTTCGTCAATGTAGACTGTTCCGCGGGGAGCGAGCCCATGTAAAATCCATATATAACGGTCACGCATAGGTTCCGGATCCGGCATGAAACGGGTGTGTAGTGGCGGTGGTTTGGAGATCCCCTCGAGGTCTAGAGAGGGTAGTGACCGTGATAGAGTGTCTTCCCTGGCTTTTGGGGCGGTCTCGGAGGATGGGGTGCCAGGGGTGGTTGGCTGTGAATTCTTCTTTACCTGCAGGTACCCGATAATATCCACGATATTTCCAGGATTCGAGGAACGTGTGATTACTGTTGTGACACCCGCAGAGGTCGCAAGACGAGCAGCAACTAACTTGGTCGACATGCCCCCAGTTCCCAAGCTTGAACCGGCAGTGGAGACTATAGATTTAGCTGTGGCACAGAATTGGGTTTGGGTATTTGGGTATTTGGTGCATACCATCAGCTTCAAGCATAGAAATGTCCTCGACGACCTCAATCGCCTTGGCATCTGGGTTGGTTCGGGGGTTTTTGTCGTAAAGACAATCTACATCCGTCATCAAAAAGAGATAGTCCGCTTGAACCATAGCAGCTGTAATAGCAGAAAGGGTATCGTTGTCTCCGAATTTGATTTCCTAAAGACAGTAAGTATGTGTGGGAAGGCGGCCAAAAAACCAGAGCTGGAGAAAGCAAAAACCCGGTGGGAAAATGCCTACAGCAACCGCCAGTGTGTCATTCTCATTAACAATTGGGATGACCTCCATATGCAACAGCTCGTCGAGTGTATTTTTAGCATTGAGATATTGCGTTCGCTGCCGCTGGGATTAGCTCTGGTTGCAGCCTCTGGTTGTCAGCGAATATATCGGCGGACACACATCGGCAATGTCATTCCTCGTCAACAATATCTGGGCAACGGGCTGCCTCAAGTGTCCGAACAGACTGTCCCACAGACTCATTAGCCTGCATTGGCCGACAGCTGCTAGGGCCTAGGATCCTGCTGATCAGAAACATTGCACCCCAGTGTTGCACGTCCGTGCGAGACGCTCTGGCATGGCACGCATACCTGGATCCTGGGGAGATGTTTTGGACGGCAGTCGATATCCATCCGCCGGAGGCCAACGCCAATGGCGCCGGAGGACACGAGAATCACCTTGTGCCCATCTTTGCGCAGCCTGACTGCCGTCTCGACAATTGAGGTGAGGATTGAGAGGAGCGGCTGGTGGGTTTTCTCGTCTACAATCGAGCTTGTACCTGCAATAGTTACGGAGTATTCAGACATGGGCACCAGAACCCGGCTGCAGTTGGATAAGACGCACCCAATTTGATAACGATAGTAAGGTGTCGGTTTTTCATGGCGATTGGAAGAGAGTATCTGGAAGAGCTTTGGAGGATCAACGGTGGCTCGCTGGAGGCACTAACTACTCGCGACCCACTATGGGTAGCCGACGAAAACAGTATTTGGCGCGGGTTCTGTAATGCTCTCTGTACTTATACACCAGAATCCCGCATGCCTCCTCTCTAATTTAATGAGGCTGCTACGCTTGCCACGGGGCGCATCGCCGACACCACCGGGCAAAAATGTTACTGCCACAACTGTGGCAGTAGTATTTTGTCTACGCCGGGGTTATCGAAATGCGCCCTGACCTCGCCCTGTGAGCCGGGTCCCACTTAAGTTACCGAGCTAGGCTCACACATATATCACTGTCCTAGCCTGCTGATGATGTCGAGAAGGTTTCTTCGAGCTAGATGTGTGTCTCTGCCGCATAGATCTTCATACATCTCCTCATACATCTCCTGTACTCCCTCCGGTCCGGGCAAACGGATTAGGTTAGAGGTCTGAAATGGAGTTTAGCGACTCTAGAGATTTCGGAGGCCTTCAAGGCTTTGGAAGCCAAGGTTATAAAATCCGCTGGAACGGAAGAAAACCACTGCAAGTAATTGACGCTGCTTTAAAGGGTGCGCAGATACATAATAATTAGCTTCTGGTATAGAGTAGGGAAGCTACAATGTAGCATACACTATCTCTCTTTATCAACATTATTCAACTATTTATGTTATCATCAGTACCAATGCTGTCCCCTTGCTACAGTGCAACAATTTTGAATCCTGAACCTCTTTCTAATATATCACCATTATGAGCATAATTTGGAATGCTTAAAAAGTAATATTATAATGACTTTATATTTGATAATTTAAAGCTAGAGAAGAAAGAAGGTTCATAAGAAAGTCTCAAGCTTATATATATAGAAAAATGTCTTCTAGACCTTCCTTTATATGTTGTAAGATATCATAACGTATTCAACAAGCGAGCGGCAAATACAAGCGAGTGGCGAACTTTCGTGCAGGAGCGCGCGAACTGTCACGCGCGCACGCGAATATTCGCGCGCACAATAAAGAGAACTACTATCTAATAAGAAAAATTAATTTACAGTATCCTAGTGACTAATTGGACACCTTTCTACCCTGTGTCCTATCTCACGACAGCGCCCACATCGCCTTGGTTGCTTTGCAGTCCCATCTGGTTTCACACCACTTTGCTGCATTTCTTCTGAAATT